>PITA01023932.1:0-27204 GCA_004023965.1 Spilogale gracilis
TCTGTGTCCAAAGTCTCTGTTGTTTCGTTTCCCTCCCTAGATTACCCTAGTTCCCATTTGCTTTCCTTCTGCCACTGTCCTCCAGTTTGCCCCTCATGCACCGCAAGTAAGTGAAACCATGCGATACTTGACTTTCTCTTCTTGGCTTATTTCACTCAGCATAATCTCTTCCAGTCCAGTCCATGTTGCTACAAAAGTTAGATATTCATCCTTTCTGACGGAGGCATAGTATTCCATTGTATATATGTACCACATCTTCTTTATCCATTCATCTGTTGATGGGCACCTTGGCTCTTTCCACAGTTAGGCGATTGTGGCCATTGCTGCGATGAACATTAGGGTGCATATGGCCCTTCTTTTCACTACATCCGTATCTTTGGGGTAAATGCCCAGTAGTACAATTGCAGGGTCATAGGGTATAGAGCTTGTACTTTCTAACTTCTAGGCCACAGCTTTGGCACAGCAGGGACACAAATCCACATTTGTCAGATTTTAAGACATGCTGTCAACCACTATAATTTTTAAGACTAGGAAATTCTTTTACTTGCCTATTTGTTTTGTTTAAACATTTATTGCAATTTTTGTTTCTAGACGTCTGTCCTAGTGTTGTATATTTGGTTTTCTTTGAATGGTATTCCACTATTAATTTTCATTTCTGTTGCAATTAGGAATTTGAAGTAAATAATAAAGCATGATGTCTTCAGTTTGGTCTGAATATACAATTGGTGGGGTGAAGATTACCTTTCCTTATAAAGCTTACCCATCACAGCTTGCTATGATGAATTCTGTAAGTATTTTTCAATGGTTATTTTAAGTCTTTATTAAGATACAGGTGCTTATATTACATAAAACGACATTCATGTTTTCAGATAGTAAATGGATTGAAAATATTTGCTGGCTCATTGAAGAATATCTGAACTTTGGAAAAATAATACTGATCACTGCTAAACTGTATATGTCCATTGTTATAATGGAGACAAAGGAGAACATTCTGAAAAATGTTCTCATCTCAGTTGGAACTTATGTTTATAGAATTAAAGCTTTTTATTAAATATTTGCTATATGTTACACAGAACAGTGTATTTCTCACCCTGATGTTTTGAGATCATTGTCATATAGAAAATTAATATACAAACAAGTACACCAACTTTCCAACTTTGCTAAATCTGCATATTTTACCATATTTTTTGAGTTTATACCTTGTTTGTGAGCAATATTCACATATTTTATATGTTTAAATGTTGCATAGGGATATGCCATACGTACCTACAGAGGTTGACTCTTTTTTTTTTTTTGGCTTAACATTTTTAAGATGTAGGCCTATTGATTGTGAATCCATTTTACTTGGCGGTATAGTATTCCATTATATGGCTGTAACAGAATTTGTTTGCCCATTTTCTTTTGATAGACTCTTAGGTTGTTTACATCCTTTAACAGTTTAAACAATACTGCTATGAACTTTCTTACAGAAGTTTCCTTGTGTTCATGTGGGAAAAGTTTGGAATATATACATAGAACTGGACTTGCTGGAGTTGGGTATCTTCAACTTTACTAGGAATTGTTAATTCTCTACAGAGTGGTTGTAACAATTTACACTCGCAAGAGCAGCATACTCCATAAAGTTTTCATGAGAGATATTCATGTTGCTGTATTCTAGTTTTACAGAAGTGATTAAAATACAATTGCGTTTTTTCATTTCTTTTTTGCTTGATATGCTTTTAAGGCCATAATAATTTTAGAGAGAGGTATAAAGGAATAAAGTCTGGGTTTAATTAAGTACTGTTTCTCCATTCTGCTATTGCTGTGCTTCCAGACTGCAACCTTATTTCTCATTGTTGTTGTATTTGTACTTCTGATGGAGAAAGACCTTAACGAAGTAAACTGTTTATTGATTTTTTTTAATTGTTTTTGTGTCCATAGATTGTGAGAGGATTAAATAGTAAGCAACACTGTTTGTTGGAGAGCCCTACAGGAAGTGGGAAAAGCTTAGCCTTACTTTGTTCTGCTTTAGCATGGCAACAGTCTCTTAGTGGTAAGTAGTTGGTTGGCACCTTCAGGTTCCTTAGTGGGACCAGAAAAAAATATTTTAATAAAGTACATTTTATCCAGACTGATGCAAACCATGTTCTAGCTAGCTTATTTATTTTATTTTATTTTATTTTATTTTATTTTATTTTATTTTATTTTATTTTATTTCATTTTATTTCATTTCATTTCATTTCATTTCATTTTATTCTCGTAAAGATTTTATTTATTTATTTGGCAGAAAGAGACACAGTGAGAGAGGGAACACAAGCAGCGGGAGTGAGAGAGGGAGAAGCAGGGTTCCGGCTGAGCAGTGACCCTGATGCAGGGTCTCATCCCAGGACTCTGGGATCATGACCCCCAACTGAAGGCAGACGCCTAATGACTGAGCCACGCAGGTGCTCCTAGCTAGCTAATTTAAGTACAGATTCTCTCTCTCTTTTTTTTTTTTTTAAGATTTTATTTATTTAACAGAGAGAAACACAGCTAGAGAGGGAACACAAGCAGGGGGAGTGAGAGAGGGAGAAGCAGGCTTCCCGCCAAGCAGTGAGCCCGATGTGGGGCTCGGTCCCGGGTCTCTGGGATCATGACTGAGCCGAAGGCAGTCGCTTAACCAACTGAGCCACCCAGGCGCCACCACAGATTCTCTTTTAAGATATATCTTTATATAAGTTATATATCTTCCTTTTTTTTTTTTAACATTTGATTGATTGATTGATTTGGAGGCAAGCAAGTGAGCAAAGAGAGCACAAGTAGGAGGAGAGGGAGAGGGAGAAGCAGAAGATTGAGATAAAGGGCTCGATCTCAGGACTCTTCCAAAAGAGTTTTAACAGAGGAAAATATGTTGTTTATTCTAAAACCTTTAGAACATAATGTAGTCCTTTGATGATTCAGAGTGTACATAGAATCTTGGAATGCTTAGTTATTGTTATGAAAATGATTATGATAATTTATATTAAAAGATGCAAGAGAGGGGCCTGTCATGATGCTATAACATACACAAATAATCACTTTGAGTAAATCCTTTAATATGTCTGCCTATTTGTCTATTTGTCCCTACTTATAACATTAAACCATAGAATCTATAAAGAAAACATTCTAGTTGATTTTTTTCTACTTGTTGGATGCCAGATAAGCAAAAGTAAATTGTAATATTGTTTTCATAAATACATATTTTCTTTTACTTTTACTTTATTTGCTAACAAAGCCCTAGTAACATTTGTTTTTATGAAAGACTAATATACATAATGAATCTGAAATACAATGTTGGATATGTTTTAGTTACATAATTAGATGGATTTGACTTAAAGTATTAAGAGAATTTAAAGTTAACCACAAGAGTATGTAGGTATGTATACATGTATTTTTATGTGTGTGTATGTGTGTATATATATATTTTTTTAAAGGAAATGTGCTACTGAAAGACTATTAAAAAGTAAATATTTTATAACTTTTATTCATTTTGATTGTTAATGATGTTACTCTTTGGGGAAAAAATGAGATAATCTGTTAATAACCTAAAATTTTAGTGGGAGACTGAAAAATAGAATTAGTAATATATATATAGTACAGATGGGAAAGTAGTGTCAATAGTGTTCATAGACAATAAATTAATTTTTCACTTTTTTTAGTATCTATGAATTGTGCATTTATATGTTTAGGCAGTTGCTTCTTGACCTTTTGGCTAAGATCAAGTGTAATATGCATGTAGGCACACTATGTAGACCTCTATTACAATTATGTATTCTGTTTAAGTATTAAAAATTACCTGTTTTATTTGACTACTGACCTTAATATAGATTTTGATACATGTATCAGAATTGATGCATTATGAGACGTTTCTATTTGAAATAGATATATAGAGTGGGAATGATTTAACCGTTATGTATTTACATTATTTAATGTATCGAGCTTTGTTTCTTCAGGGAAATAGTAGTAATTAAGAATATACTTTAGATCTTTATTTTAATCTTCCCTGCTTGATACTTTAATAAATCTCAATATAAATGAATACCCAGGTGGTTAACATTATTAATCTTTAATAATTATCAGTTTTTTACAAATGATGTAAATTGATGGTAACTTCTCTATAAGTGTTTCTGGTGTGTTTCTCTCTGTTGTAATTTAATGCTGGAGATAGGGTGACCAACTTGCCCAGATCTGCCAGGTACTTTTCCAGTTTTAGCACTGAAAATCTTGTATCTTAGGAAACCTCGCAATCTTGGGCAAATTGGTTGGTTTCCCGTGTTAGCTGAGGAGAAAGATTAATGTTTTTTAAATGAGAAATATTACAGCTTGGGTTCTTCCTTTCTTTTTTTTTTAGAGAAGCCAGTGGATGAAAGCTTAAGTAAAAAAGCTGAAGTACCATCATCATGTTGTTGTGCGTGCCATTCAAAGAATTTTACAAACATTGACTTGAACCAAGGAACTTCACATCATTTCAACAGTCCAAGTGCACCACCTTCTGAAGGAAATGACACTTCATCAACTTGTCAAGGTAGTTTATCTTTTGTTTGGCTCTGTTGGTATCTGTAGTAACCTTAATTATTACTGTTGTGAGACTCACTAAGATAAATTTGCTTAGCATAATTGACTATGTAGCTCCACCTAATTTCTCTGGAAATATTTTTAGATAACACATATGATAGTCAGATAGCAGTAGACTATTTTATTCTTGGCTTGGCTTTTAATTTATTCAGACATTTTGCTAGCTTAAATCATTTTTTGAAGAAGGCAATGCACACTAATTATTTAGAAATTGATCTTATTTGTAGGCAGTATTGTTAATTATATGTTAGAATTTTGGGGGTGCCTGAATGGCACAGTAGTGCTTTCCGCTTGCTTTCCACTCAGGTGGTGATCTCGGGGTTGTGGGATTGAGCCCCTGGTCAGGCTCTGTGCTAGGTGGGTAGGCTGCTTAGGATTCACTCTTTTCTCTTCCTCTGCTGCTCCCTCTGTTTGCATGCACCCATACTTTCCCTCTCTCTCAAATGATAAAATAAAATCTAAAAAAAAGTTACATGTTAGAATTTTTAAAAACACTGATTTGTAAGACAAAATGTAATTAGCTTCATTCATTCATCCTTAGGAGTTGTCGGAACTTGAGGCTAATATATCTTATATGAGGCTTTTTTCTTCTTTTTTTCTTTTTATATACATAATTTTTGTAACTGGGGTATAGTTGACACAATATTACATACATTAGTTTCACGTGTACAACATAGTGACTCAGCAAGTCTAGGCATTATTCTGTGCTCATCACTAGTGTGTCTACTATCCATCGCTTATGCTATAACAGTGCCACTGACTATATTCCCTATGCTGTACCTTTAATCCCTGTGATTATTCATTCTATAACTGGAAGCATCCTGCTTTCACCTGCCTCAGAGCCTTTGCTTATGTTAGTATTTATTCTGAGGAAAGTCCCATCTTTGGTTTGTTAGCCTGCATTTCTTTTAGGTCTCAGCTTAAATGTCATTTCCTTCAAGGAAGGAACCTTTCTTTCGGACTAGATTTGGTTCCCGTATTATATTGTGTCTTCTCACTGTGTACCTCTCCTTCATAGCCCTTGTCAGTTTGTATTATCCATATATCTGTGTGCATCATTTACCAATCTCTGCTTCCAGTAGCAGACTATCTACTCCATGAGGTCAGGGACCATGTCAGTTTGCTTATCATTGTATTTTTAGTACCTGGCAGAATGCCTGACGTATGTGCTGGATAAATATTTGTTGTATGAATGAATGGAATTGACTTTGAGATGATTATAGAAATTCTGGTTTATGTTTATATACAACCTGTTTTTTAAGATTTTATTTATTTATTTGAGAGAGAGAGCACAGACAGGGGGAACAGCAGAGGGAGTGGGAGAAACAGGCTCCCCACTGAGCTGGGACCCCAATGGGGAAGCCTCATCCCAGGACCCTGGGATCATGACCTGAGGCAAAGGCAGGCAGATGCTTAACCAACTGAGCCATGCAGGTGCCCCTACAACCTGTATTTTTTTAAAACAACCTAATTGAAATATACTCTACATAACTATACATATAAATGATACACTTTGATAAGTTTTGACATAGATGTACTTCCTTTAAAGTATCAGGATAATGAACATGTCCATCACTTTCAAAAATTTTCTCATGCCCCTTTGTTATCCCTCCTTCCCAAACCTCCATGACTCACTCTTTCCACTGATTTGCTTTCTGTCGTTGTAGATTAGTTTGCATTTTTTTAAGCTTATTTAAATGGAATCTTAGTTCATACACTTATTTGTCTAGCTTCTTTCACTTAAAATAATTCTTTAGAAATTTGTCCATGTTGCATGTATCAACAGTTTATTCCTTTTTATTATTGAGTAATTTTCTATTGTATGAATATACTACAGATTGTTTATCCAGTCACCTGTTGATGGGTATTTGAGTTATTTCTAGTTTTAAGCTATTACATATAAAGCCACTGTGAATATTTTTATATAAGTCTTTGTTATGAATATGTGTTTTCATTTTTTTAGGGTAAATACTAGAAATGAGTAGATCACTTATATTTAACTTCGTAAGAAACTTCCAGACTGTTTCCCAAAGTGGTTTTACCATTTTACATTCCCACCGGCAGTGGTTGGGAGTTCTCATTTCTTTACATCCTTGTCAATACTTTGTATGGTCAGTCTTTTTTTTACCATTCTAATAGGTATGTAGTGGTATGACATTGTAGTTTTAGTATGCATTTTCTTAATCACTATGACAGTTGGGCATCTCTTCATGTGCTTATTAGCCATTAGCCATCTGTATCTTTGATAAAAGGTCTGTTCACATCTTCTTTTTTGTTTTTTTCTTACTGTTAAGTTTTGAATTTTGCATATATTTTGAGTACAAATTTTTTTTAAAACCAAATATTTTTTTTTTTTTAAGATTTTATTTATTTATTTCACAGAGATCACAAGTAGGCAAAAAGGCAGGCAGAGAGAGCAAAGGAAACAGGCTCCCCGCTGAGCAGAGAGCCAGAAGCAGGCCTCGATCCCAGGACTCTGGGATCATGACCTGAGCCAAAGGCAGAGGCTTTAACCCACTGAGCCACCCAGGCGCCCCCAGATATGGTTTTTGCTTTTACTTTTAGTTCGAGATCTATTTCAAGTTTAATTTTGTAGATCATGTGAGGTATAGATCCAAGTTCATTTATTTTGCATATGAATATTGGCGCCATTTATTGGAAAAGCTATTTTATCCACTACTTTGCCTTTGTGCCTTGGTAAAAAATCAGTTGTTAATATATATGCAATTTAAGTGTGAGTTAAAGTTTAGAATAGTTTCTTGAAGAATCAGATGTGATCAGGGTTATATTCTGATACTCTGTATTTTTAAGTAAGTTCTTTAATATGATATAACCTAAATACAGAAAATTGTGTGGATTTTAACTGTATAAGCTTGATGAATTTTCACAAGCAGTCCTGTAACTACCACATGGATAAAAAACATGGGACACAACCTATACTGTAGAGGCCCTTCCTAATTGCTGTCCTCCCTTTTGTCACCATTGATTATTTTTACCTCTTTATAGAAATGGAATTATATGTGCACTTTTGCACATTGCACTGCCTGTCCACTTTTGTTTAACATTGTATTTCTGAGATTCATTGGTGTTGCATATAATACTACTTTTTGTATATTATTTCTATAGTTTATTAATCTGTTCTACAGCTGTTAGACATTTGAGTGGTTTTTATTTTTGGTCACTAATGCTATTATGAACATTCTTGTTCATTCTAGTGCAAATGGATATATATATATATTTTGCAAATGGATATTTTTTTTTATTAGATATATACCTAGAAATGGAATTACTGGTCATAGGGCATGCTTATGTTCCACTATATTAGATATTGCCAACAGTTTCCAAAGTGGTTGAACCAAGTTATTTACCCTGCTGCCCTATATCTAGCAGTATTTGGAAGTTATATTTTTCAACATTCCTGTTAACACTTAATATTTCCAGTTTAAAATTTTAGCAGTTCTGGTGTATCTGTGGTATTCTTCTGAGTTTTAAATTTTTTTTTTTTTTAAGATTTTATTTATTTGACAGCGAGAAACACAGCTAGAGAGGGAACACAAGCAGGGGGAGTGAGAGAGCGAGAAGCAGGCTTCCCACCGAGCAGGGAGCCCAATGTGGGGCTTGATCCCTGGTCTCCGGGATCATGACCTGAGCCGAAGGCAGTCGCTTAACCAACTGAGCCACCCAGGCGCCCCTCTTCTGAGTCTTAATTTGTATTTCTCTGGTGACTGATGAGGTTGAGCATCTTTTTATATGTTTATTGATTGTTTGAATATCCCCTTTGGTGGATTGACTGTTATTTCTTTGCCCATTTTTCTACTGGGTTGTTTCTCACTGATTTCTATGAGTTTTTTTTTTTGTTTGTTTGTTTGTTTTTAAATGTAGTCTAGGTAGGTCTTGTTTCTTTATAATTTTGTATTTTAAAAACTTTGATAAACTTCCTGTGAATTCCCCTGCTATAAAGAACAAGAAGATAAGCCTTTATGTATGCATATAATGTGATTTTTCTTTTAAGATTTTTTTTTTTTTTATTTATTTGACAGAAACAGTGAGAGAGGGAATACAAGTAGGGGGAGTGGGAGAAGGAAAAGCAGGCTTCCACGGAGAAGGAGCCTGATGTGGGGCTCAAATCAGGGACTCTGGGATCCTGACTTGAGCAGAAGGTAGACGCTTAACAACTGGGCCACCTAGGCACCCTATAGTGTGCTTTGTTTGAAAAAAATGAACTGGGGTTAATCTTATTTGGCACATGGCATATCAGTTTTTCTAAAACTAAATTATTGTTTTGGGTGGATATTTCCTACCCTTTAATGGCCCCATACAAATTTCCCCCTTGATTTATTTGGGAGAGTTTCTCAACAATGGCACTACTATATTTTGAATGGGATAATTCTTTGTTATGCGGGCTGTCCTATGCATTGTGAGATGTTTAGCAGCATCTCCTACCCCTCAACCTACTAGATACTAGTAGTATTCCTGCCTTTTGTGACAACCAGAAATGTTTAATGCCCAGTGTCCCCCAGGGTGGCACTTGGAGTATTAAAAGTGCTTAAAAATGCCTCAGTTGAGAATCAAGATCTGGATTCATTCTCTGAGTATTTTACCAGTTTGACAAAAAATTGCAGAGCTCAAAATTACAAAAATCTTTATTTAAGATATATATGGAAATACAAAGGACTAAGACATTCATGAACGAGGTCAAGGTGAGAGGACTTGATCTATATATCTTGATTTTTTTTTGTATATAAAGTTATAGTAATTAAAACAGTTTAGTATTAGCACAGTATTAGATCAGTGGAAAACAATAGAGAATCCAAGTTTGGTTCCACATGTATCTGGAAACTTGATTATATAAGTATGTCTAGAGGTGCCTGGGTGACTTGGTTGTCTGGCTCTTGCTCTCAACTCAGGTCTTAATCTCAGGGTTGTGTGGGTGTAGAGCCTACTTTTTTTTTTTTTTTTTTTTTAAAGAATGTTTACAAAGCAGAGAACTAAGGAGGGACTTTATTTTTAAGTGGTACTTAGATATCCATATGAAAAAACTTAATTTGAATCCCACTTTATGCTATACACAAAAATTCATTCCAGGCAGATTAAAGATTTAGGTATGAATTGTTTGTGGTTCTATACAAATTTTGGGATTGTTTGTTTTAGTTCTGTGAAAAATGCTGTTGGTATTTTGATAAGGATTGCATTAACTCTATAGATTGCTTTTGGTAGTTTTGGTATTTTTTTAAAAAGATTTTATTTATTTGACAGAGAGAGATTACAAGTAGGCAGAGAGGAAGGCAGAGAGAGAGGGGGAAGCAGGCTCCCTGCTGAGCAGAGAGCCCGATGCGGGCCTCGATTCAGGGACCCTGAGATCATGACCTGAGCCGAAGACCCAGGCTTAACCCACTGAGCCATCCAGGTGCCCTAGTTTCGGTATTTTAACAATATTTGTTCTTCCAGCCCATGAGCATGGAATGTCTTTCCATTTCTTTGAGTCATCTTGAATTTCATTCATCAGTGTTTGATAGTTTTCAGAGTGCAGGTCTTTCCCCTCTTTGGTTAAATTTATTCCTAGGTATTTTATTGTTTTTGGTGCAGTTGTAAATGGGATCATTAATTTCTCTTTCTGCTGCTTCATTATAAGTCTTTAAGGATGTGATAAGTATCTGTACATTGATTTTGTATGCTGCAAATTTACTGAACTCATTTATCAGCTCTAGTAATTTTTTTTGGAGTCTTAGGTTTTTCTCTATATAGCATTATGTCATCTGCAATTAAGTAAAGTTTTACTTCTTCCTTACCAATGTGGATGTCTTTTATTTCTTTAGTTTGTCTAATTTCTGTGGCTAGGACTTCCAGTACTGTGTTGATTAAAGTGATGAGAGTGGACATCCTTGCCTTGTTCCTGAACTTAGGGGAAAAGCTCCCAGTTTTTCACCATTGAATGTGATGTTGGCTATGGGTTTTCATATAAGGCCTTTATTATGTTGAGATATGTTCCCTTAGACCTGCATTGCAGAGGGTTTTCATGAATGGATGTTATACTTTGTCAAATGCTTTTTTTGCATCTATTGAAATGATCAGGTGGCTTTTATCCTTTCTCATATTGATGTAACATACAACTTTGATTGTTTTGCTTCAATAACCAAAGCAATCTTGAAAAAAGAAAAAACTAGAGGTACCACAGTTCTACAGTTCACGTTATAGTACAAAGCAGTAGTGATTAAAATAGTATGATGCTGGCAACAAAGAGACACACAGATCAATGGAATAGGACAGAAAACCCAGAAATAAACCCATAATTACTTGGTCAATTAATCTTTGACAAAGGAGGGATGAATATACAATAGAAAAAAGTCTCTCTTCAACAAATGATGTTGGGAAAAGTGGACAGGCACATGCAAAAGAATGAGACTGGACAACTTTCAGAATATACAAAAATAAAATGGATCAAAGACTTAAATGTAAGATCTAAAACCATAAAAATCTTTGAAGAGAGCACAGGCAGTAAACTCTGACATGGCCATAGCAACATTTTTCTGGATATGTCTCCTAAGGCAAGGGAAATAAAAGCAAAAACAAATTACTGGTACTACATCAAGATAAAAAGCTTCAGCACAGAGAAGAAAGCAACAAAACCAAAAGGCAACCTACTGAATGGGAAAATATATTTGCAAATGAAATATCTGAAAAGGGTTAGTATCCAAAATGTGTAAAGAGCTGATACGACTTAACACCCAAAAAAGAAATAATCCAATTAAAAAATGGACATAAGACATGAGGAGACATTTCTCCAAAGAAGACTTACAGATGGCCAACACACATGAAAAGATGGTCAACACCACTTATCATCAAGGAAATGCAAAACAAAACCACAATGAGATATCACCTCATACCTGTTAGAATGGCTAAAATCAAAAACATAAGAAAGCAAGTGTTGGCAAGGATGTGGAGATTAAGAAACCCTCTTGCACTGTTGGTGGGAAGGCAAATTGGTGTAGCCACTATTGAAAATAGTAAGGAAGTTCCTCAAAAAATTAAATGTAGAACTACCCTGGGGCATGTGGATGGTTCCGTCAGTTAAGTGTCTGACCTCAGCTCATGTTATGATCTTGTCCTAGGAATGCATCCCGCATTTGGCTCCCCGCTCAGTGGGGTCTGCTTGCCCTTCTCCCTCTGCCCTCCCCCCACTTTTGCTCTTTTTCTTTCTGTCAAATAAGTAAAACCTTTAAAAACAAAGGAAGAAAAAATAGAACTACCCTACAATCAAGGAATTGCACTACTGGATATTTACCCCCCAAAATACAAAAACACGAATTCAAAGGAATACATGCACCCTGATGTTTATTGTAGCATTAATTGAATAGCCAATCTATGACAGCAGCCCAGGTATCCACTGATGAATGGATAAGGAAGATGTGTATGTATATATATATATATATATATATATATATATATATATATATACACACACACACACACACACACACACAATGGAATATTATTCAGTCATAAAAAGAATGAAATGTCATTTCCAACAACATAGATAGAACTAAAAGATATAATGTTAGGCCAGTCAGAGAAAGACAAATACTGTATGATTTCATGCATGTGTGGAATTTGAGAAATGAAACAAATGAGCCAAGGGGGAAAAATAGAGACAAATCAAGAAAAAGACTTTTAACTATAGAGAACAAACTGATGGTTACCAGAAGGGAGGTAGGGACGAATGGGGGGAATATAGGATAAGGATAAAAGAGTACAATTATGATAATAATTGCTACTTCATAGGATGGTAGAAGGAGCAAATCTATGCAAAACTTTAAGCCCACTGCCTAATGCTAATAAAATTGAATTATATAGGCTCCCCCCCCCAAAAAAAAAAACCTAGGGTATAAAAGACAAGACCATTAAGATTTTAGAATATAATGGTGCTTCTTTATTTAGAGCACTCAAGACTGTGAATGGTGGGTGGAGGGATGCAGAGATAGAATCTTTTTTTTTTTTTAAAGATTTTATTTATTTATTTGACAGAGAGAAACACAGTGAGAGAGGGAACACAAGCAGGGGGAGTGAGAGAGGGAGAAGCAGGCTTCCCACCGAGCAGGGAGCCCGATGTGGGGCTCGATCCCGGGTCTCCGGGATCATGACCTGAGCCAAAGGCAGTCGCTTAACCAACTGAGCCACCCAGGCGCCCCAGAGATAGAATCTTTTTTAAAAGATTTTATTTATGAGAGAAATCTCGCATGTGTGCATGAGTGGGGGGAGGGGCAGAGAGAGGGAGAGAGAGAGGAAGAAGCGGACTCCTGCTGAGCATGGAGTTGGATGTGGGGCTCTATCCCAGGTCCCTGGGACCAAGACCTGAGCTAAAGACAGTTGCTTAACTGACTGAGTCACCCAGGCACCATGCCCAGCACAGAGCTTGACAACAGGGCTTATCCCATGACCTGAGCTGAAATCAAGAGTCAGTTGCCCAACTGACTGAGCCACCCAGGTGCCCCTAGAAATAGTGGTATTTAAACTATGTTCCCAAGAGTCATAGGAAAAAGTATGGCCTGTTGCAGGGAGGGGACTATGAGTCAGGGAAGTTCTAGGTCTTTTATTCTATTTTGGAAATTTAAGCAATATATATATTTTTAAAGATTTGATTTATTTATTTCACAGAGGGAGAGATCACAAGTAGGCAGAGAGGCAGGCAGAGAGAGAGGAGGAAGCAGGCTCCCTGCCGAGCAGAGGAGCACGATGTGGACCTCGATCCCAGGACCCCGAGATCATGACCTGAGGCAGAGACTTTAACCCACCAAGCCACCCAGGCGCCCAGGCAGTATTTCTTTATAGTCCTCTCATAGCTTTACTTCAGATTTTATAGACTCAAACTTGGTTTTTAGAAAATCGTATTGGATTTGCTTTTAGGGCTTTCTTCTCTAATAGTCTGTAAATCTTTTAAGGCCAAAGGCTGTTTCTTTTTCATTGTTTTTGATGGTGTCTGCAATTGCATGGACTCAGTAAAATACATGCTTGTTAAGTGAATTCAAGCCCTGGGAATGGAGGGAATGTGTAGAGAAGAGCTGAGAGGAAGGAAGGCACTTTTAAGAACACTCAAATTTAGGGAAAAGGAAAAACCAATGTATAGGAACAGTTAAGAAAAGTGTTACAGAGATTAAGGAAAAAGGAAATGTGTTCGTTGTATTTCAAGAAAATAGTGTGATGTTTGGTTGCATCCTTAGAAGTTATGCTGATAGACTGCCTTCAGCTCAAGTCATGATCCCGGAAACCCAGGATCGAGTCCCACATCGGGCTCCTTGCTCGGCAGGAAGCCTGCATCTCCCTCTCTCACTCCCCTTGCTTCTCTCAGAAGAAACTCCCCTGTGTTTCTCTCTATCAAATAAATAAAATCTTTAAAAAAAAAAAAAAAAAGAAGTTATGCTGATAGATTTGGAGTCAGACAGCAGGAATCAGGCATATTCAGGCTCTGCCTCTTACTGTATCATATTGGGCGTATTAACTCGACTTCTTAAAAACCTAGTGTTCACATCTATTAAGTGGGTTAATATTTGGTGATTAAGAGGTCATTGATGACCTTCAGGGTAGTGGGATTAAAGGACAGATTATAGGAACTTGATTCTACTGTATTTTCAAGCCTAAAGAACATATAGAAACTTATTGGGGCAGGAGCATTGAGACACTGTAAAGAAAGATTTTTATATAAATGAAATACGTTTTCTTCTGAGATCCTTACAGTTGTATATTTTAAACCACATTATCGGGAGTCATTTACAAAAGCATAAACCTGTTAAATCAGAATTGGACTTTCCTATTGAAAGCATAACATTCTCAAAATGTTATCTTTTTAAGTAAATTCAGTAGTAAAGAAGTGCTTTTAAACATGTTGAGCTTTTCATGTTTTAAGTATGTTATGAAACTTTGAGAAATCTTAACATTTTGACTCTTAATTTTTCCTAGAAAAATTGTCTAATTTTTTTATGCTAATTTTTTTATGACTTCTTATATAAGACTCTCCTGAAAAAACTACACTGGCTGCAAAGCTGTCTGCCAAGAAACAGGCATCCATAAAAAGAGATGAAAATGATGATTTTCAAGTAGAGAAGAAAAGAATTCGACCCTTAGAAACCACACAGCAGGTAAACAGTTCATTGGCAGTGAAATGATACTGTTATCGTTGCACACGGGAGTCAAGTATCAATCAAGTTTTCAGTGACACTTGTACAATTTACTTGGGTCGTATCATAGGCATAAATTAAACAGTGAATTATTGTAACTATTGTATATAGTTATTCATTACAAAGGAGTTTGTTATAGTAGATTATTCATAGTAACATGTCTTTAAAGTGAAACTGCGTGGTGCTTTTCTATATATGAGGAATTTGACAGTAAAATATTTACTTAAGGCATTTTTAAGTCCTCTGTTGTTTTTACCTAATGATGGCATTTTCTTTTGTCCAAAATGTCTTTGATATGAATATTTATGTCATGAATATTTTTGTTATTTATAGTTTTAGAATAAGGACAAATTTTACTCTTATTTGTTGAGTTTTAATATTAATACATGATAAAATGTGCATTTTTAAAAATTACTGAAAGACCTCAATTACTAAATATTTTATATGAAATGTGTTTTTCATACATGAATACACTATTTTGTCAGAGTTCATGGCAGTGAGGTAAGGAGGTAAGGAGGTAGGCTGGGACTTTGATGGACTTAGTTATAAATAAGGAGATTATTATAATTAGCACATCTTTTATAGGTAATTATATATTTCTAATTGAATATTGTCAAAAAGTGTTTGCATTCTTTTGTAGCTTATCAGTTCTACTTATAGTCTTTATTGACTTCCATAGTTAAACCTTGATTTTAGAAATAGAATGAACTAGTTTATTTTTGGAAAAGTACTGATTTCAAATCAAGTATGAATGTATAGATTTTCTTCTCCAAAATGTATACATAGAATTAGATATTGTGTGATAGGGCTCAACGTATAACATTCTCTTACTTAACTGACTCTCATTTTTTAGTAGGAATGGGATTATCAATAGAAATGCTTTCTTCCCCCCCTTCATAACTTAAGTAAATAGGTTTTTGGCAAGTAGTAAAAAGCGTAAACAGTTTGGAAAGAAAACTTAGTGGTATTATAGAAGAAATTTAGTCAAATACAATTACAGTTATCAAGTATCTAGTAAGTAATAGTAATAATAATACTAATCAAATAATTTATCATGTAGTAAATCATGCATATTTACATTAAAAATTTTTATTCTAAGTTTTTTCAATTTATATATTTTTTAAAGATTTATTTGAGAGAGAGATAGAGTTTGGGGGCTATTGTGGAGCCCCACATAGGGCTCTATGCCACAACCCAGAGATCATGACCTGAGCCAAAACCAAGAGTTGGACACTCAACCAGCTGAGCCCCCCAGCTGCCCCTGATTTTTTGCAATTTAGAGTGAAGTTTTATTTTTATTTACTTTTACTTTCCACTTAGTTATATAATTGGACTTGGCTATAATACTATACTTGATGTCCATATGGTAGGACTATTTATGGGAAGATCAGTTTACGATACTATAGTTTTGACTCATGACTAATTAAACCTATTTTGGTTAGAATTTGAGAGATACAGGGTGCTCATTTGAATATTTTAAAAAATTATTTGATTATTGCCAATTAGAAATAGTCATCTTTTTTTAATGCTGAAAACATATTGAAAACTATTTTGTTAGTTAATAATAACTGGCCTGTTCAGAATTTTGTTATGTTAAACTTCATTTTGGTTCTGTGTTTACAGATTAGAAAGCGTCATTGTTTTGAAAAGGAGGTACATCATTTCGATGCAAAAGTTGCTTCAGGAAAGACCACAAAACTCAACTCTCCATTAGGAAAGATAAATTCCTTTTCTCCACAAAATGTATGTATTTATGCCATTGTTCAGTTTAAAGAAGGGAAATGTGGAATTTGCTAAACTCATTTTAAAAAAAAAAAGGAGGGGGTTTGGCGCCTGGGTGGCTCAGTGGATTAAAGCCTCAGCCTTCTGCTCAGGTCATGATCCTGGGATCAAGGCCCACATCGGGCTTTCTGCTCAACGGTAAGCCTGCTTCCTTCTCTCTGCCTTCCTCTCTGCCTGCCTGTGATGTCTCTCTCTCTCTGTCAGATAAATAAATAAAATCTTTAAAATTGTTCTTAAAAAAAAAAAAAAGGAATAGTATAATGCAAAGTATAGTAGAAAATAATTCAGAAGTCCTCTAAGTGCTGTCACATCTCTACTACTAATATGTGAGGTGGGAAGCTATTTTCTTTGAGCCCCAGTTTCCTCATTTATAAAATGAGAGAACTGGACTGGAAAGAAATCTGAAGGTTTTTTCCTCTTGTGCATTCTAATGTTGTGGACTTTACTTCCCTGTAATTCTTTTTAATGTCCTTAGAGCAGATAATTTCAAGGAGTAGTCCAGAGAGCTCTAGAGATTACTGATGTTTTTTTTCTCAGGCATATAGTAATTGTAATAATAGGATGTTATTTGCCTTTTTGAAAAATTTTCTTGACATTTGTATGGATGGTGCAAAAGCAACAATGGGTAAAATTATCAGTGCCTTATCAAAAGCGAGGTAGTGGTACCATGTTTTAATAGTAGTTGTCTTTGCCATCATTAATGTACAGTTAATAAAAAGCCAGTTTCACTTAAGAATGTCCTTGATGAAGTAGTAAAAATTTATAATTTATTAAATTTCAGTCCTCAAGCTTTTTTAACATTCTGTGTGAAAAAGTGAGTTGTACTCAAAATATTTTGCATATAGGAATAGGATGATTATCTAGAGGAAAGGCACTTGTAGGATAGTTTGGATTGTTAGCTGAACCTAGCCATTTTTTTCATGGAATATCATTTTTGGAAGAATGACTGACAGATGAATGATGGTAATTCTTGAAAATAAACAAAGTAAAGTCTGATAAAATTTGAGTGAAATCAGAATTTTGAAAAACTGTATATGCCACTGTGAGCTTGGCAGTTTTATGATACTTATAGACTTTCCCAATGCTGGTGGTAATATTATAGAATGAGACTTTTTTGATTATATAATGAAATGTGTTAATATTTATGAGATCTGTAAAATTGGGGAACCAAATATTTTCTGAGTGGCCTATACATGATACTATAAAATAATGCCTGGAAAAGATCCATCCTAAGTGCCAGACAGACCAGTGGATCTTTTTTTTGCCCCATTCTCCCTCCGCAGGCATCCTTAAACTTTTTTTTTTTAGTCACTGTAGATTAGTTTTTATTTCCATAGTTTTATATAAATGGAATCATGCTTGTTTTTTTTAATCTTTTTTTAAATTTTTATTTATTTATTTATTTTTAATCTTTTTTTTTTTTTAAGATTTTATTTATTTATTTGACAGAGAGATATCACAAGGAGGCAGAGAGGCAGGCAGAGAGAGGGGAGGAAGCAGGCTCCCTGCCGAGCAGAGAGCCCGATGTGGGCCTGGATCCCAGGACCCTGGGATCATGACCTGAGCTGAAGGCAGAGGCTTTAACCCACTGAGCCACCCAGGCGCCCATGTTTGGTTTTTTTTTTAATTTTTAATTTTTTAATTTTTTTATTTCATTTTATTTTATTTTTTTAAAGATTTTATTTATTTGACAGAGAGAAACACAGCCAGAGAGGGAACACAAGCAAGGGGAGTGAGAGAGGGAGAAGCAGGCTTCTCGCCGAGCAGGGAGCCCGATGTGGGACTCGATCCCAGGTCTCTGGGATCATGACCCGAGCTGAAGGCAGTCGCTCAGCCAACAGCCACCCAGGCGCCCCTGTTTTTTTTTTTAATTAAATTTCAGATGTTGTGAATTTTACCTGCTGGGTGCTGAATGTTATTACATATATGTACTTTTATTTTTTTTAAATTTTTTTAAGATTTTATTTATTTATTTGACAGAGAGAAACACAGCTAGAGAGAGAACACAAGCAGAGGGACTGAGAGAGGGAGAAGCAGGCTTCCTGCCGAGTAGGAAGCCCGATGTAGGGCTCAATCCCGGGTCTCCAGGATCATGACCTGAGCCGAAGGCAGTCGCTTAACCAACTGAGCCACCCAGGCGCCCCACATATATGTGCTTTTAAAGACTTTATTTATTTGAGAGGGAGAGCAAGTGAGAGAGAGAGAGACAGCACGAGTTGGGGGAGTAGCAGAGGGGGAAGGAGAAGCAGACTCCCAGCTGATCAGGAAGCTTGATGCAGGGCTTGACCCCAGGACCCTGGGATTATGACCTGAGCCCAAGGCAGACACTTAATTGACTGTGTCACCTAAGCATCCCAGATGTTATTATATTTCTATAAATAATCCAGTTTCATTCTTTTTTTAAAAAAAATTATGTTAGTCACTATACAGTATTAGTTTTCGATGTAGTATTCCATGATTCATTGTTTGCATACAATACCCAGTGCTCCATGCACTACATGCCCTCCTTAATACCACGAGTTCTCTTCTGAGATGCAGTTATGTTACTTGGAATCAAATTGATCTTTTTGGGTCTGTTTTTAGAATTTGTCAAGATGGGACCTGAGCAGAATTTAGTGATAGGTTACCTCAGTAGATGCTAGCTCTTTCTGGGTTCTCTACATAATGCTCTATGAATTATTAGGTTTTCCAGTCTGGCTAGTGGGAACAGGCACTATTCCATGCCCTGTGTGAGTGCCTCATCATTTCAGGTGGTTCTTTCCACTGTCTTGGATTGTTAACTCACTCACATATATTGTTCAATACTCTGCTAGATATTGAGAGATCCCTCTACAAATCTCTGGAGTTCATTCTTTGTGCGACTCTCTCTACTTTTGTATTCTTCCCTGTGAACCTGAGTCTTCTCTGACTTCCTGGACTGAAGAGCAATGTCTCAACTCAGGTTTGCTGGGCTACCTGGATTCCTCTTTCCCAGGGCACAGACTAGAAACTCTGTCAAGACAGTAAGCCTCGGCAGTCATACGGCCTATCACATTTATTTCCTATCTCAGGGATCACTCTTTTTTTTTTTTTAAGATTTTATTTATTTATTTGACAGAGAGAAACACAGCCAGAGAGGGAACACAAGCAGGGGGAATGAGAGAGGGAGATGCAGGCTTCCCACCGAGCAGGGAGCCTGATGTGGGGCTCGATCCCGGGTCTCCAGGATCATGACCTGAGCTGAAGGCAGCCACTTAACCAACTGAGCCACTCAGGTGCCCCTCTCAGGGATCACTCTTTCTTAGTGATAGCCTATATCTTAAAAACTATTGCTTCATATATTCTGTCTATATATTTAATTTTTCAGGTGGGAATTGAACAAACTCATTGATTATAGGGACAAATTCCAGAAGTCTTTAGATGGCATATAAGTCTTCCTGTTTATCTGTACAGTCATATACCTTTATAAACTTAAGGTTCTCTGTTGCCCTTTTTGATCCTCCCTCTTTTTTTTTTTAATCAGTTTCTGCTAATTCTTCAGAAAGCCTTCCTTGATATCCCCAGTTTTGAGTTAGATTCCTGTCCGAAATGTTCCTTGTACTTCTAGAATTTTAACACTTATCTTACCCTTATTATCTTCTCTGCAAGGCTCAAAGTTCCATTAAGAAACCACCAGGTTCTGTAGTATCTTGAGACTTCCCTGAAGGCTGTGACTGTTTTATTCATCTTTATGTTCCAAGCACCTAGCTTTGTGCTAGGAACCTAGTAAAGGCTGAGTGATGAAAACTATATTCCCTGCCCTCAAAAAGTCTTCCTTTAAATTCTTAAAAATGCTAAGTGGGGGAAAAGTTGTTGGTTATCTTCACAGAAGGCATATAGTTGGAGAAGTCATCCCAGGAGCTTTTAATATTAAGTTGTCAGTCATAATATATGTTATACATTTGCCTCTGCCTGTGTTTTCTCCCTTATTTTCTTTAACATTGCCTTATATTCGTAGCTCTTAGTATTTGAAATTCTTTATCCGTTTATTATCTAGCTGCTCTGTTAGAATATAATGTCAGTCTTGTTCACATGTATCTTTAGTACTTAAAATAGCATATATCTATATTAGTTTCCCAATAAATATTTGTTAGTAGAATATCCTTGAGTTCTTAAAATGGCATAGGCAGGTAATATTGTTATTCCTGTTTTACAGATAAGGATACTCTGAGAAGTAAGTAATTTGCTTTAAGGTCACAAATCTGGCACATATTAGAGCTAAATCCTACGTAAGCAG
Source organism: Spilogale gracilis (assembly GCA_004023965.1). Taxonomy (NCBI): domain Eukaryota; kingdom Metazoa; phylum Chordata; class Mammalia; order Carnivora; family Mephitidae; genus Spilogale; species Spilogale gracilis. Next base: position 20,779 of record PITA01023932.1, read on the forward strand.
TATGATGCTCTGGCAAATGCTCTAATCACTTTATTGTACATTCTCTAAAATGCCTCCCAGAAATCCTGGAGTCATCTAAGCGGGATTATAATAGCAATATAAAGGAAAGAAATTATGTAGAAGCTTCAAGGATAAAGAAATCAAACATAGGATAAGATGTGATTGATAGTAGCTAAAATAAGAGAAGTGGATTTTTAAAAAAATAAGTGGAACCTGGATGAATTTAATTAATTAATTAATTCATTCTCTCTCTATAGAGAGAGAGAGCAAGAGAGTGTGTATGCAAGCCAGTCTGTAGGGGGACAGGTAGGGGAAGAGGAGAGAGAATCTTAAGTAGACTTCACATCCAGTGGGGGCCCAACCTGGGGTTTGATTTTATGACTGTGAGATTATGACCTGAGCCAAAATAAAGAGTCAGCCACTTAACTGACTGAGCCACCCAGGCGCCTCTGGAGAAATGGATTTTTGAATTTTGTTTTATTTTTATTGGTTAAGAGAATGAACTTGAACCAGACTGCCTGTGTTATAATTACAACTCTGCCCTTTACTACCTGTGTAACCTTGATGAAGATTTTAAACTATTGGTACTTCAATTTCCCTGTTTGTTAAATGGGATTAGTAACAGTACCTATCTCACAGGGCTGTTATGAGCATTAAATAGGTTAATATTTATAAAAAGACTAGAGTATACTTGGCATATTTTAGGGCTTATTAAGTGGTAAGTGGTGGTAGAAGTAGCAACAGTAGTGATAGTAGTAGCAGCAAATGGTTACATATTTGTATGTTGCTAAGATATATAATATTAATATTACATATTTGTACTTATCTTTGAATGCTGCTAAAATGTATTATATAGTATTGATTGACACTAATTTTGAGGAATTAGGTTTATAATTAAGTAACAAATTCTTTTAATATCTGTTACGGATGTCTATGGCTGCACCTGTTTTAGAGTCTAGACAGTTTTGTGTGTGTGTGTTTTTTAAGATTTTATTTATTTATTTGACAGAGAGATAGATCACAGGTAGGCAGAGAGGCAGGCAGAGAGAGAGGGGAAGCAGGCTCCTTGCTGAGCAGAGAGCCCAATGCAGGGCTCAATCCCAGGACCCTGAGATCATGACCTGAGCCAGAGGCAGAGGCTTTAACCCACTGAGCCATCCAGGCGCCTCCGAGTCTAGACCATTTGTAAGCAGAGTTCCTAGCAAGGTACCTTAATTTTAAGCCACGTGCATTGATTGATTTCTCCTTCTGGTTATATACTATGTTAATAATTTAGTATGGTTTTCTTATTGGTAGGGTGTAATTGTATTTATACTTATATATCCATATCTTTGTGTTGGTTATATATATATATTTTTAATATTTTATTTATTTGACAGAGAGAAACACAGCCAGAGAGGGAACACAAGCAGGGGGAGTGAGAGAGGGAGAAGCAGGCTTCCTGCCGAGCAGGGAGCCTGATGTGGGACTCGATCCTGGGTCTCCAGGATCATGACCTGAGCCGAAGGCAGTTGCTTAACCAACTGAGCCACCCAGGCGCCCCATGTGTTGGTTATATTTTTAAACCAAAATTTATGTTTTGTTTCCTTGGTATAGGTAGTATAATTATATTGCTGTAGAAATGCAGTATTTGTTGGTGGGTGATTTATTATTTATAATATTAAAGGTATGGGTTTCTTTTAATTTTCAGAAGTTTGAAGATTGTTTAACTAAATTTCTCAATTCAATCTAGTAACTCAAATGATAACATTTCAATAGTGTGATGTAGAACTTTTGTTTGTAAAAAGATGTGAGTGTTATATGCTAATTAAACATATATAAAAAAAGTGCTGCAATGATAGGAAAACTGTGTAGTTGAGCTCTAATATTTGCTCTTTTTTGTTGTAGTCTGTAGTCAAAAACATGAATATATAAAGTAATTTTAGACTTTCTGGATGGTTAGGGAAAAACTCACAAATACTTAGGTAAAGTGATCTATATTTTCAATGTTATTTTTTTCTTCCATACAAAGTTAGAATAAGTGGTTAAATAGAAACATTATCAGTACAAAATGTAAAATTGTAGTTAATATTTTCATATTTTAGTAAATTGATAAATTTTAGTAGCTTGTTAAAACCTATAGATTTGTGTATGTGTTTTAAATATTTTATTTATTTATTTTAGAGAGAGAGAATGTTTGCGAGAACAGGGAGAGGGACAGGGAGATGGGAAGAGAATCCCAAGCAGACTCTAAGCTGAACCATGGAGCCGGAACTGGATCTCGCTACCCTGAGACCATGACCTGAGTCAAAATTGAGAGTCGGACACTTACTGACTGAGCACCCCGGTGCCCCAGTGTAGATTTGTGTATTTTGACCATCATCTTAATTTTAAAAGCAGATGGTAGCATTTTTAATGTAAATCTCATGGACATTTAGCACTAGATAATACCTCTAGTTTTTCAAAGAACCAGGACTAATCATTTCCACAGATGTAAAAAAGAATACTGGGGTATGGGTAGAGGTGATTTATTTAAAGAAAGGAATCTTTGAGTGTAGAAGTATTTTTTTCCCATTAGAAACTTACTTTGCTACTGGTATAACATTTCCTTCTCTCTCTCTCTCTTTTTAAAGATTTTATTCTTGTTTATTTGAGAGAGAGAGAATAAAAGAGAGAGAGAAAGCATGAGAAGGGAGACGTCAGAGGAGAAGTAGACTCCACACTGAGCAGGGAGCCCAATGTGGGAATCGATCCTGGAACTTCATAATCATGACCTGAAAAAGGCCAACTTAACCAACTGAGACACCCAGATGCCCATCTTTTTTTTTTTTTGTCAAATAAAAGTGTAATTGACATTTTCAAGTGTATAACATATGATTTGATATTTGCATATATTTTGAAAAAACTTTTTCTTCTGATGAGAACTTTCAAGATTTACTCTCTTAGCAACTTTCAAGTATAAATATAGTGTTAACTATAGTCACTGTGCTATACATTCCATCTTCATGACTTATTTATTTTATAACCAGAAGTTTGTGCCTTTCACTCCCTTCACCCACTTCTGCCACCCCAACTCCCCTGCCTCTGGCAACCACTAATCTGTTCTCTATGAGCTTTTGTGTGTGTGTTTTTGTTGTTTTAGATTTTACGTATAAGCACGATCATGCCGTATATATCTCTATCAGACTTATTCACTTAGCATAATGTCTTTGAAGTCTATTTTTCCCGTTGTTGCAAATGGCAAGATTTCATTCTTATTTATGGCTGAATAATAGTCCATTGTGTATATATACATTTTTTTTTTTAAGATTTTTATTTATTTGACAGAGAGAAACACAGCCAGAGAGGGAACACAAGCAGGGGGAGTGAGAGAGGGAGAAGCAGGCTTCCTGCCCAGCAGGCAGCCCGATGTGGGGCTCGATCCCAGGTCTCCGGGATCATGACCTGAGCCGAAGAAGGCAGTCGCTCAACCAACTGAGCCACCCAGGTGCCCCTACATTTTCTTTATCTATTTGTCACTTAGATTGTTTCCATATCTCAGCTATTGTTATTTTGTTATTTTATGTTCTGTTATTTTATTATTTTTATTTTTTATGTTTTATTTTATGTTATGTCACATTTTATTTTATATTTTATTTTATTTTATTATTTGAGAAAGAAAGAGAGCATGAGAAAAGGGAGGGAGAGAGGGACAGGTGGACTCCCGCTGAGCACAGAACCTGATGCAATGCTTCATCCTAGGACCCTGACATCATAACCTAAGCTGAAGTCAGATGCTTAACTGACTGAAGCACCCAGGCATTCCTCCATAACTCAGCTATTAAAAGTAATGCTTTAGTGAACACAGGGTACATCCATCTTTTTTTTTTTTTGGTAGTGTGGGCACACATGTGAGCTGAGGGGGAGGGGCAGAGGCAGTGGGAGATGGAGAGAGAATCAATCGTAAGCAGGCTCCATGCCTAGCACAGAGCCCAGTGTGGGACTCAATCTTATGACTCTGAGATCATGACCTGAGGTGAAATCAAGAGTCAGATGCTTGGGCGCCTGGGTGGCTCAGTGGGTTAAAACCTCTGCCTTCAGCTCAAGTCATGATCTCAGGGTCCTGGGATCGGGGTGCATTGGGCTCTCTGCTCAGCGGGGAGCCTGCTTCCTCCACTCTCTCTGCCTGCCTCTCTGCCTACTTGTGATCTCTCTGTCAAATAAATAAGTAAAATCTTTAAAAAAAAAAAAAAGAGAGAGAGATGCTTAACTGACTTGAGTTATTCAGGCTGCCCTATATATCTTTTTGAGTTAGTGTTTTTATTTTCTTTGGATCAATGCCCATATATGGAATTGCTGGATCATATCTGATTTTTAGTAATTTTTAGTAATACTCATACTATTTTCCATAGTGGCTGCCCCTGTTTACATTCCCACCAACAGTGCACAAAGATTCCCTTTGCTGTACATCCTTGCCAACACTTGTTATTTCTTGTCTTTTTGATAAGTCATTCTAACAGCTTGTGAGGTGAGAGCTCATTAGGTTTTGATTTGCACTTACCTGATAATTAACGATGTTGATACCTATTGACCATCTGTATTTCTTCTGTAGGAAAATGTCTCTTTATATCTTCTGCCCATTTTTATTTTATTTTATTTATTATTAAGTAGGCTGCATGCCAAATGTGGCACTTGAACTCATGACCATGGGATCAAGAGTTGGATGCTCTACCGACTGGGCTAGGAGTCCCTGTTCTGCCCATTTTTAAATTGGGTTGGTTGGTTTTCCTACTGTTGAGTTATATGAGTTCTTTATATATTTTGGATACTAGCCCCATATCAGACAGGATTTGGAACTGATTCTTCCTTTTCAGTAGGTTGCTTTTTTATTTTGCTGATGGTTTCCTTTACTGGCAGAAGTCTTTTAGTTTGACACAGTCACACTTGTTTATTTTTGGTTTGCTGTTTTGCTTTTGGTTAGACTAAAAAAATCATTGCCGAGACCTGACATAAGAGCTTACCACCTATTTTTTTTTTTTTTAAGATTTTATTTATTTGACAGAGAGAAACACAGCCAGAGGGGGAACACAAGGAGGGGGAGTGAGAGAGGGAGAAGCAGGCTTCCTGACAAGCGGGGTGCCCGATGTGGGACTCGATCCCGGGACTCGGGGATCATGACCTGAGCCGATGGCAGTCGCTTAACCAACTTAACCACCCAGGCACCCCACCACCTATGTTTTCTTCTAGGAGTTTTATGATCTTGGGTTTTATGTTCAAGTCTTTAATCTATTTTAAGTTAATATTTGAGTGGAATATAAGATGATGGTTAAGTTTCATTATTTTGCATATTGCTGTTCTTTCCCCATTTTATAACATTTTGCTGAAAAAATGTTCAAAAGTTTTTTCTGTAAAGTTTGGAATATGTGATTTCATAAAGAAGTGGAAGGAAAATACATAATTTTGTAAGATTTAATATTTATTTTATAGCAGCTTCTGAAATTAGTTTATCACCAAAACCTTAGATAAAGTAATGTTTAAAATGAAGTCTGTATTTTAGATCTTTTCTTAGTTGACACATCACATGCATCAAATTTGATTGATAGATCACATTTTAATCAAGATAATCTAAACATCTTGGGGCTCCTGGGTGGCTCAGTTGGTTAGGCGACTGCCTTTGGCTCAGGTCATGATCCTGGAGACCCGGGATCGAGCCCCACATAGGGCTCCCTGCTTCGGCGGGAAGCCTGCTTCTCCCTCTCTCACTCCCCCTGCTTGTGTTCCCTCTCTAGCTGTATTTCTCTCTGTCAAATAAATAAATAAGTCTTTAAAAAAAACTTTCCTTAATAAAGGAAATGATAAATTAATGATTTCCCTTTTTCTCTAAATTCAACATTAAACTTAAGTTTTTCTTTATAATTTTCTTAGTTTTCATTAAAATAATTTAGTTTTCAGCCTGCTGATTAGAGAATTGGATAGTTGTCTTTTTACCATCCTATCATCTCAAGTATCCTTGCTGTCTCTTCAAGTCAGAAAATGGTGTCAATACCTCCTCCCTTAATAATTACCCTCCATTGTCCGTTGATATTCTCTTTCCTTACACTTAGATTCTTTTTTACTGATAATTCAAACATGAAAGATCTAGTAAGGCCTTAGTCTCTATGTCGAAATATAGTTAAGAGAAATTGTTTTTTAATAGTGTTACCATTCTGATTTTCCTTTTTTCCACCTCATAATTATTTTCTCCAGAATTTATTTCCATTCTCTTCATTCTTTTAGTAAATCTTCACAACAGCTCAGGTATTTCTGTAGACTCCTTCTTATGCTTATACCTGATTTTTTATTTGTTCATTAAATCAGTGCTAACATCGACTAATACTTTTATAAAAGTAGTTGTATTTTTGATTTAGTACAGCAGTAGCAGTCATTATTTTTGACCAGTGTGTAGAAGAGATGTCAGTCCAGTAGAGT
>PITA01023933.1:0-27145 GCA_004023965.1 Spilogale gracilis
GGTCTCGGGTCTCCGAGATCATGACCTGAGCCGAATGCAGTCGCTCTACCCACTGAGCCACCCAGGCATCCCATATCTTGTCTTTTCAACCAAAGTCATCTGAAAAATCAATAGCCAGAACAGAAACTGGCTTCTCCAAGTGCAACAGAGCAGATCTAACCTGTATACATCTATGTTGGCTAGAACGTGGAGGGAAAAATACATGTAATGGTAAGAAATACGCCTTGTACTGCTTATTTACCCGGATGCAGCAAACTGAAGAGAAAGCAGATACCCTTTGGAGAGATGCATTTATTACCTTTGGGAGGCTGAGCTAAAGTGCAGCTGAGCAACCAGGATTTTGACATTTATCTCTTTTCCTGATGCTTTATGGACTCTCTATAAAACCAGTCTAATGACCTTACCAAGGCTGAACAATTTGCTGATGGAGCTGTAGGTTTCTGTGGGCCTGTGTGTGTGTGTGTGTGTGTGTCTTTAATCTCATTTCTGGAATAAGGGAAGTGCAAAGACATTAAACTCTGGATCCATCAAAGAAAGAACTCTAATTGCAATTTGCCAGCAAATGTGCTTGTGCTCTGTGCACTCTGAAAGCCAGCGATGAGTAATCCTGCACATTTATCGGAGCCCGAGAGCCAACGTGCGGTGATGACAACTGCGGCAGGCAAGAGAACATCGTTTGATCCTTACGAACTTGAGCCTGCTGGAATGTACACAAGTCAGCCTCAGACAGGTCTCAGCCAAGAAATCTCGGCCTGCCTGCCCAGCATGGTAGCCGCTAGCCACCTGTGCCTCCGGAGCGCTCGAAATGTAGCTGGCCCACACTGAGATGTGCTGTAAATATATAGATCTTCAAAGCTAGATTTCAAAGACATCACATGTAGAAAAGAATGCAAGCTATTTGTATATTGCATATGTTAAAGTAATACTATTTTGGCTATGTTGAGTTCAATAAAATAGATTATTAAAATTAATCTCATCCGTTTCTTTGTAATCCTGTAATGTACTTGCTGGAAAGTGTTAAATGACTTATGTGGCTCACATTGGCGCCGTGCTGTGTGTCTCTGTTGGATGACATCGCTCTATAGTCAGAGACTCACAGGTGAGGCAGACACATCTCCCATTTGCTTCCCCGCTCACCATTTCTCTTTTTCAGGCGACTGCCTCTGTCCCCGTCTCATGGTTGAGTGGTCTCCTCATTGCCATCCTGCTGGCTTTTTTTGACTCAAGGGTGGACGCCTGACTCAAGTCGGTCACACTGCTTCCCTGGGAAGTTGGCCTGGGAGCTGGAGCTGGGAGCAGCGTGGCACCGGGCCACCACAGTTGCCTGCTCCTTGAGTCAGAAGAGTACACAAGGCTGATCTTCAAAGAGGAAGATAAGAATGAAGCATGTGTGTAGGTTTAGAAGAAGCTAAAACGTGGGGAGCCCTGCTTGGGTTTGAGATTCTGGTTGCAATATATATTTGGCCCAGTGAGGTTCTCATCCCTGGGTCCTGTGAGATGTCCCAGATCCTTCTCATAAATGTCAGCTTTTTCACTCCGTCTACCTCACATGGGTCTCTGACTACCAAAAGAGTCTGAGGAATTTGTATGTCAAATCTACTTTTCTCTGTCTCTCCAGGTCCAACCTGAAATAGATTTCCTGTGATGTTCATGGAAGCTTAAGCCTTAGAACCATTCACTTCACTTGCAAAGCTCCCTTCCAAAGCCCCATGTTATATTTGTACTTTAATATTCTTGTCCTTAAAGAGGGTCCCCCAAACTGTATACCTTTCAGGCAGTATAAAATGTGGATTTACCCTCTGTATGCATTCCTCTCTGTGCTTGCAAATGTAACCCTTTGGTGATTTCAGGAACACTATTCCTTCATAACAACAAACTCAAAGGTCCTACCTTCTTAGGACCTTTGACAAGCCTCCCTTTGCCTGCAGTGTTTCTCCCCAGACCTCTGCAGAGCTGGCTCCTTCTTATGGATCAGGTCTTCCCTTCAGTGTCACCACCTCCTCCGAGATGCCTTCCCTGGAGAGCCCACCCAGGAAGATCTGTTTCTTTATCACATTGTCCTCTTTTATTTTCATGAAATTCCTTGTGTATTCATTTATTTGCTTATTATTCATTTCCTCCTGTTCTTTCTTTCTTTTTTTAAAAGATTTTATTTATTTATTTGACAGAGAGAAACACAGCGAGAGAGGGAACACAAGCAGGGGGAGTGAGAGAGGGAGAAGCAGCCTTCCTGCTGAGCAGGGAGCCCGATGTGGGACTCGATCTCAGGTCTCCGGGATCATGACCTTAGCCGAAGGCAGTTGCTTAACCAACTGAGCCACCCAGGTGCCCCTGAGAGGTGCATTTTTTTAATTGGGCACGTTGCTGCCTTGCATAAAATTGAAGTTCTGTTGGTAAAGAGAGAGGAAAGAATAGATATTGTGTAGGGAATTAGCTGTGTTGGCTGTGACCAGGTTCTATAATTATATCCAGGACCCCTCCAAAAATGATCAAGTATGCAAGTATTCCATGAATTCCATGTGTTCAGGGCAGCCAGAAACACTGAAGGCTCTGAAGATTGTGTAGGGTTTGGGTGATTAGAGGAGGAAAAAGGCATTTCATTTGACAGATGAAGGAATCAAAGCTATAAGTGATAAGGTGTTTTGCTCAAGATGTGGCATCTAAAAAAGATTGATAAGGGAAAAAAAGATACAGAACTGGAATTTAAACCCAGAATTGTCTGGTTTCAAAGACCATATATTTTTTTGGCTCAGATCTTTTTCTAATTAATTTTTTATTAACATATAATGTATTATTAGTTTCAGGGGTACAGGTCTGAGATTCATCAGTCTTACACAATTCACAGCACTCACCGTGGCACATGCCCTCCCCAGTGTCCATTCATTACCCAGCCACACCATCCCTCTTACCCTCCTCCACTCCAGATAACCCTCAGTTTGATTTTCCTGAGATTAAGAGTCTCTTATGGTTTGTCTCCCTCTCTGGTTTTGTCTTGTTTCATTTTTCCCTCCAGTCCCCTAGGATCCTCTGTCTTCTTTCTCAAATTCTCTATATCAGTGAGATCATATGATACTTGTGTTTCTCTGATTGACTTATTTTGCTTAGCATGATACCCTCTTGTAAATGGCAAGATTTCATTTTTGATGGCTGCATAATATTCCTGTGTGTGTGTGTGTGTGTGTGTGTGTGTGTGTGTGTGTGTGACATCTTCTTTATCCATTCATCTGTTGATGGACATCGAGGCTCGTTCCATAGTTTAGCTATTGTGGACATTGCTGCTATGAATATTGGGGTTCGTGTGCCCCTTCTTTTCACTACATTTATATCTTTAGGGTAAATACTCAGTAGTGCAAATGCTGGGTTGTAGAGTAGCTCTCTGTTCAACTTTCTGAGGAACCTCTATACTGTTTTCCAGAGTGGCTGCACCAGTTTGCATTCCCACCAACAGTGTAGGATGGTTCCCCTTTCCCCACAATCTCACCAACATCTGTCATTTCCTGACTTATTAATTTTAGCCAGTCTGACTGGTGTGAGGTGGTATCTCACTGTGGTTTTGATTTGTATTTCCCTGATGCCCAGTGATGTTGAGCAATTTTCATGTGTCTGTTGGCAGTTTGGATGTCTTATTTGCAGAAATGTCTGTTCATCTTCTGCCCATTTTTTGATTGGATTATCTGTTCTTTAGGTGTTGAGTTTCATAAGCTCTTTATGGATTTTGGATACGAAACCTTTATCTGATATATCATTTGCAAATATCTTCTTCCATTCTGTTGTCTTTTGGTTTTGTTGACTGTTTCCTTTGCTGTGCAAAAGCTTTTGATCTTGATCAAGTCCCAAAAGCTCATTTTTGTCCCTGTTTCCCTTGCCTTTGGTGATGTTTCTAGGAAGAAGTTGCTGCAGCTAAGCAAAGTATGGAACATGATGTAGAGCACGACCTCGCTTTCTTTTCTTGGTAAATATTTTTTGGTGAATTTTATTTTATTTCTGTTTTTAAGGGCTTATTTATTGGGGGGGGTGGAGGAGCAGAAGTAGGAGCAGAGACAGTCTTAAGCACCCTCCATGCTCAGTGTGGAGCCTGAAGTGGGACTCGATCTCACAATCCACTGAGATCATGACCTGAGCTGAACCTAAGAGTCAGATGCTTAACTGACTGCACCACCCAGGCACCCCTGTTCTGGTAAATTTTAAAAGAATGTATATATATGCATATATATTTAGTTTTTCTGGGAGGACCCATAAAAAACTATTAATAAATAGTAGTTGTTACCATTCAGAAGGGCAGGAACAGAAGTTATCACTTGTTATCTGATACTTTAATGATTAAAATTTCAAGCTTTATACATGTATTACTATTCTAATGTTAAATTATCTAATATTGACAGGAGTGATCTGGACAATGAGAACATAGGCCATTAAATGCTATCTTCTCTGTACTTCTCCATGCTTTAAAAACATTAAAATATGGGGCGCCTGGGTGGCTCAGTTGGTTGAGCGACTGCCTTTGGCTCAGATCATGATCCCGGAGACCTGGGATCGAGTCCCACATCGGGCTCCCTGCTCTGCAGGAAGCCAGCTTCTCCCTCTCTCTCACCCTGCTTGTGTTCCCTCTCTGGCTGTGTTTCTCTCTCAAATAAATAAAATCTTTAAAAAAAATTAAAATTTATTTTTAAAAGATGTTTTCAGAGAGATTCCCTTCCTCCTTAAAAGAACAAGGGGTCCTCTCACCTTATAGACTTCTGGTACTGAAATAGCCCTCTGCATACTGGGAACATGATCTGAGCAACAGTGTAACTGAATTCCGTTTGAGGACAGATTTATTTCTTCTTTTTCAATTACTGTAATAAATCAAGCAGGTCTGCCCAATAATGCCAATTAAGTTCAATTGGTGATGGCCACCCAGAGTGCTGTTGAGAAGAGCTGGGAGGGGGTTTCTGGGCTGAGCTGAGATTGGTGAGCCATGGCTGCCCCAATGTAAGGGTGGGGAGTCTGGGGAGCAAGCTTTGTGTGGGTTAGTGTCACCAAGGGACAAGATCCCCCAAGTTAGTCCTGGCCTCCCTGCAACCCCCAGTATGCCAGCACATGACAATAAGCTACTCACAGTGTTCCACCATCCTAGAGGGGGAAACAGGTTTAATGGAAACATGAAAGGACACAAATCCTGATGGTGCGTGAAATTAGCAGCGAACACTGGGAAACATAAGTCACAGCTCTGTCTGTTCTGGGACAGGGTGGAAATCACAATCATTTCATCAGAGTAGAAGATAAAACCAGGGGGAAAAATCAGAAGACTCACCAACTGATCAAAAAGAACCAGCACTACTCTTTGACACCGTGGCTCTCCCCCCCTTCCTCCTCAGTGAGCTTCTGTGGCTAAGGAGAGAGAACTGGGGCACCGTGTTGGGCTGAGACTAACAAGGCCTCAAGGTCTTTGTGAAGGGCCAGGATAGTGCCCTCTGGGGAGGTGACATCTAAACTGATTATTGAGTGATACCAAGGAGCCAGCTGCAGGCACGGCTGCAAATGGCTGCTTCTGGTCAGGCCTGAGTTTCTCTCCAGGCACTTCCAGGTAAAACGTGTCACCTCTGGTGTGGCATGTCTTGCAAGGTTTAAGCAAGTAAAAGCAAAGGGGCCTTTGCCTAAAAGGGGCTTTTTGGATGTCCCTGCTGTTTGCTGTTCACGTGTCTGGCGGAATCCATGGCTGTCTGGGCCGTGGAGGCGCTTCTTGCACAATGTAGGCCACCAGCATTGACTACCTGGACTTGGTGCCAAAAATAGCAGCATTGAAAGGTCTGCTTATTCTGTTTGTCCCTGAGCTGCACCGAGGGATCAGGAGGGAGTCCTGTGAGGAGGGTGTGAGGCTTACAAAGCAAGGTCTTTTCCTATCCACAGCCCCTTCTTGGATTTGGTCACATCAGTGTGATTTAGTATTTAAATTATGTTCTGTGTTTTCATTTTTGTTTTTGGTGTAAAGTCCAAAGTAGGAAGAAATTTCTTTCTCTTCAAAATTGGCAGATAAAGGATGTGACCAAACAGGATCCGTTTGGTTTTCTAGTTGATGTGGCCCCCTCCCTGCCTCGAAACGTTAAAAATAATCTTGCAACCATGCCTGCCTTAGGTACATGTTGCTATGTGCCTTAGAACTGGCTGAAGCCTGGATCTCTGGGGGAGCATAAACAGCAAAGTGGGAGCAGGTAGGTGGGGCAAAGGCTAGAAATCTGATTTGGATACCCTTTCCCTCATTCCTTTAATAAACAAATGCAGTGTATTTATGGTGGGCCTACCATAAACAAATACGCAGTCTTTGTTTTTAAGAACTTAGAGTCTAGCTGGGAGTAGGGTCTGTTAATCTATGTCTGTTTGCTTTACTTTGATTTATGTCACTGAAACTTGTCAGTGGTAAGCCTGCTAATGGCAGGATTAACGGAGAAAATTTATTAAATGTTTAAGCTAGTTTAAAAACTGAACCTCAGAGCGCCTGGGTGGCTCAGTCAGTTAAATGACAGATTCGTGATTTCAGCTCAGGTCATGATCTCGGGGTGGTGGGATTGAGCCCCATACCAGGCTCCTGTGCAGTGTGGAGTCTGGTCCAGATTCTCTCTCTTCCTCTGCCCTCCCCCTTCTCTAAAATAAACAAATAGGATCTTTATTTTATTTTATTTTATTTTTTTAAGATTTTATCCATTTATTTGAGAGAGTGTGAGTGAGAACATGAGAGGGGAGAAGGTCACAGGGAGAAGCAGACTCCCCACAGAGCCCGGAACCCCATGTGCTCCATCCCAGGACTCCAGGATCATGACCTGAGCTGAAGGTAGTGGCTTAACCAGCTGTGCCACCCAGGTGCCCTATTTTTTTTTTTTTTAAGATTTTATTTATTCATTTGTCAGAGGAGAGAGAGAGAGGAGAGAGAGAACACAAGCAGGGGAGAGCGACAAGCAGAGGGAGAAGCACTCTCCCTGCTGAGCAGGAAGCCTGATGTGGGACTCAATCCCAGGACTGGGATCATGACCCCAGGTAAAGGCAGATGCTTAACTGACTGGGTCACCCAGGTGTTCCATAAATAGTATCTTTAAAAAAGAATAAAAATTGAACCTCAAAAAACAAAACAAAACAAAACAAAAACCAGAAACAAAACTGAGGGGCACCTGGGTGGCTCAGTTGGTTAAGCAACTGCCTTCAGCTCAGGTCATGATCCTGGAGACCCGGGATTGCGTCCCACATCGGGCTCCCTGCTTGGCGGGAAGCCTGCTTCTCCCTCTCTCACTCCCCCTGCTTGTGTTCCCTCTCTGGCTGTGTTTCTCGCTGTCAAATAAATAAAATCTTAAAAAAAAAAACAAAAAAAACCCCAAAAAACCCCCTGAAGCTCTAGCATGAATAAATGAACTAAACTATCTGGATCTTGTTCTTTTTTTTTTTTTTTAAAGATTTTATTTATTTGACAGAGAGAGAGATCACAAATAGGCAGAGAGGCAGGCAGAGAAAGAGGGGAAGCAGGCTCCCCACTGAGCAGAGAGCCCAATGTAGGACTTGATCCCAGGACCCTGAGATCATGACCTGAGCTGAAGGCAGAGGCTTTAACCTACTGAGCCAACCAGGTGCCCTGGAGAAAATAACTTTGCTTTTTATATTTATATTTTATTTTTATTTAAAGATTTTATTTATTTATTTAAAGAGGGAAGGACAGAGAGAGAGAGAGAGAGCGAGCGCATGAGCAGGGGGAGGGACAGAGGGAGAGACAGAGAATCCTAAACAGACTCCCTTTTGCTCACAGAGCCCCACGTGGGGCTCGATCCCACAACCCTGAGCTCATGACCTGAGCTGAAACCAAGAGTTGGACCCTTAACCGACTGAGCCACCTAGGCACCCCATTTACTTATTATGTAAACTCTACCCCCCAAATGTAAGATTTGAACAGACAACTCTGAGTTGTGCACTCTATCAGCTTGAACCAGCCAAGAACCCCATAAAGAGAAGAACTTTAAAAAGTGATATTAGTGATTTTGTGTATTACATTTCAGCAACACCTCCATCTTTATCCCTGGATGCTTTGTAGCACCGGCCATTCGTGTTCTTTATCAGACTGGAGTTTTCTTTTCTTTTCTTTTTTTTAAAGATTTTTTAATTTATTTGACAGAAAGATCACGTAGGCAGAGAAGGAAACGGGGGGGGGGTGGGGAGAAGCAGGCTCCCTGCTGAGCAGAGAGTCTGATGTGGGGCTCCATCCCAAGACCCTGAGATCATGACCTGAGCCAAGGCAGACGCTTAACCGACTGAGCCACCCAGGTGCCCCACAACAAAGTTTTTAAATTTAGATTTTGTAGTTTTTACGGTTGTGGTTTGTTTTATTCACACTGGGGGAAGAATCCAAAGTCAGCAAGCAAGGTACCAGACTTTTTTTCTTTTTTTAAGATTTTATTTATTTATTTGACACAGAGAGAGAGAGAGATCAGAGGCAGGCAGAGAGGGAAGGGGAAGCAAGCTCCCTGCTGAGCAGAGAGCCCGATGTGGAGCTCGATCCCAGGACCCTGAAATCATGACCTGAGCCAAAAGAAGAGGCTTTAACCCACTGAGCTACCCAGGCACCCCAGACTGGAGTTTTCTTAATTAATTTCTCCATTAACTTAACTTCATGGTGGTTCAAATTAGCATAGACTGACAGGATGAAGGCCTCCAGAGTAAAATTACATTTGGCTTTAAGGAAATAAGAGTATCGGAAAGAAACTTTTTTTTTAAAGGTTTTATTTATTTATTTGGCAGAGAGAAACACAGCAAGAAAGGGAACACAAGCAAGGGGAATGAGAGAGGGAGAAGCAGGATTCCCGCAGAGCAGGGAGCCTGATGTGGGGCTTGATCCCTGGACTCCAGGATCATGACCTGAGCCGAAGGCAGACGCTTCACAACTGAGCCACCCAGGTACCCCAGGAAAGAAACTTTTTAATCATCCTAAAAAGATGGCTCATGGGTCTAATGTTGCAAAGAAGTATATGACTTTATGCAAAAAAAAGTTCCTTTTTGTTTTATTTTATTTTTTAAAGATAATGCTCCTTTTAAAAGGAGTATATAAGTCACACAAGAACTTGTACACAAATGTTCACAGCAACATTATTCATAATAGCCAAAATGTGGAAATAATCAAAATATCCATCAATTGGTGAAAGGTTACACAAAGTATTATATATCTATACCATGGATTATTCAATAATAGAAAGAAATGAAGTGTGGACATACAGGCTGTTATACAGCTGAACTTCAAAAAAATTCTGCTAAGTGAAAGAAGCCAGACACAAAAGGTCACCCATTGTATGATTCTATTTATATGAAATGTCCCGGCTAGGCAAATCTGTAAAGACAGAAAGTTGATTAGCTGTTGCCAGGGGCTGGCAAGGGCACAGTTGGGAGGAAATGAGGAATGACTACTAATGGATATAGCATTTCCTTTTGGGGTGAGGAAAATGTTCTAAAATTGATTGTGGCACATTGCAAACATACAGAAAAACCACTGAATTGTGCATTTTAAATGGATCAATTGTATAGAATGAAAGTTATATGTCAATAAAACTGTTATATAGAAAAAATGGTATAGGAGGGCGCCTAGGATGGTCTGTCTGTTGATTGCCAACTCTTGATTTTGACTCAGGTCCTAATCTTGAGGTCGTGGGAGGGAGCCCCAGATTGGGTTCTGCACTAAGCATGGAGCCTGCTTAAGATTCTCTCTCCCTCACCATCCCTCTCAACATGCGTGCACACACTCTCTCTCGTTCTCACAAAAAAGTATATATATACATATATATACCTACATAAACCAATATCTATATACACACACACATATATATACGTGTGTGTGTGTGTGTATATATACATATATATTTAAGCTCTTGAAAAATTGAGTCATTTCAGGACAGTTAGGGCAGCAGCCTGAAGAATTCTGTTTCTTTTTTGTTTTGTTTTGTTTTTTTAAAGATTTTTTATTTATTTGACAGAGAGAAACACAGCCAGAGAGGGAACACAAGCAGGGGGAGTGAGAGAGGGAGAAGCAGGCTTCCCGCTGAGCAGGGAGCCCGGTGCGGGACTCAAACCCGGGTCTCCAGGACATGACCTGAGCCGAAGGCAGTCGCTTAACCAAGTGAGCCACCCAGGTGCCCCGAATTCTGTTTCTTTAGGTTGAATTTGTATGTGAGAATTTTGTGAATTGAGTTTTTTAAAAAGCAAGACTGACGATATACATTTGAACAGATGAGTGAAAAAAGAATCAGAGTTCTGGAAATAAGCTCATATATATATAAGTGGATTTTGTTTATGATGGACACTCTTTAAATGACTATTCCACAAATGATAGGAGATCTAGCTAGCCATTAAAAAAAACAATCCTAGATTCCTACCATATTCCTTACCCCAAAATAAACTGAACTTGATCAAATATGTCTATGTAAGAAAGAAAAGTACTAGGAGAAAATGTAGGTAAATGTTTTCATGATCTTGGGGATGAGGAGGATCTTTGTAGATTACAGGCAGAAAAGTCATTAAAAAAAAGAAAGACATAGATTTGACTACATTTTTAAAGAGGCACAAAACTTCAGCACAGCAAACATTCTTCCTCTCTTCTCTTCCCTATGTGCCCACTCTACCCATTTTTTTTTAAAGATTTTATTTATTTATTTAACAGAGAGAAACACAGCACAGAGAGGGAACACAAGCAGGGGGAGTGAGAGAGGGAGAAGCAGGCTTCCCGCTGAGCAGGAAGCCTTATGTGGGGCTCGATCCTGGGTCTCCAGGATCATGACCTGAGCCGAAGCAGTCGCTTAACCAACTGAGCCACCCAGGCGCCCCCACTCTACCCATTTTTGATGGATCCTGTAGGATAAAGCTAAAGTTGTGTATGGCATCTTTCCCATCCACTCCCACACCTATGACCATTTCTTCCTTTCCTGAACTTCTCTTCAACTTGGTCAAAAATACACAGATGGAAAAAGGGGTGGGTGCATTAGAATTTACTTGCCAGCTCCAGACACACAGCAGTGACTTCTTAGAGTCCTGTGTTAGAAGGCTTACATGCATCAGGGCGCCTGGATGGCTCAGTTAAGCGTCTGTCTCCAGCTCAGGTCATGATCTCAGGGACCTGGGATAGAATTCCACATCAGGCTCCTTGCTCACTGGGAGCCTCCTTCTCCCTCTGCCTGCCACTGCCCCTGCTTGTGTTCTCTATCTGACAAATAAATAAATAACATCTAAAAAAAAAAAAAAAAAAGAGTTCTTTCCTGCATCTGACCTCAGTGGGAAGTGTTGTGATTGATTATTACTCTCTGTCCTGCATATGGGAAAGGTAACATGCCCCTGCCTTTGGACATCCCATTATAAGCACCCAAAGCCCTGAAATGAGTGCTTTCCAAGAGTACAATAGTTTCCAGGAACAGAAAGTATTCCAAAAGTGATCTCTAGTTTATGGTGTGGGGCACAGGAAGTGGCAGGGAGTGGATGCAATGGAAAATGGCCCTTCTTTACTTTTCTTCTTTAAATGAAATCTATTTACCTCCAAGTTATATTCACTGTATACTTTACGTGGACTTTACAGGTGGACAGAAAACAGAGGCTTTTTTTTTTTTTAAACAGAAAGGTACCTGTAGAGTAAGAATTAAATATGCATTTACTGAATAAGTGATTGTGTGAATAAAATCAAAGACCTGCAAACACCTCTAACATGGCAAGATGTTCCCTGGAGCTCAAGGAGCCCATGCAGCTGGTAAGAAGCTAGGAAACATGTCTTTGTATTAAGACAAGTTCCAGGTCAACACAGTGGCAGAGACTCAACGGGGAGGTCCTCCCACAGCCAGATGAGGCTGCCTCCTGTCTCCTCAGGTCTGCTGGCCGATTGCAACTCTTCCTGACTCATCAGGTCTGCTGGCCGATTGCAACTCTTCCTGACTCATTCAGGCGCCCTGTATCCCTCTGGAGCTGGCATGAACCCAGGCTCACAGCAGCTTTTGCAGTCATCCTAATCTCCTGTCAGCACACAGGGAGTTATCCACAGAAAGCCCTGCCCAAGAAAACTTCCTGGTTCTCTGTGGCTGGAAAATCTGTGTTACCACGGGGTATCACTAGATAATTCATCCGTTCTACTCCCTGGATTTTGAGGATTCAGGGAACACATGCAAAACCACATGGTATTGGCAATTTACAAAGTACTTTTGCCTGCATTGCCCTATTTAGTTGGTCTTCATGAGGTTAAGAGACTAGACTTTTTGCTTGAAATCAATATGCTTCAGAAGAGCAATTGTTGGGGTGCCTGGTGGCTCAATTGTTAGGTGTCTGCCTTAGGCTCAGGTCATGATCCTGGAGTCCTGAGATCAAGCCCTGCGTTGGGCTCCCTGCCTGGCGGGAAGCCTGCTTCTCCCTCTCTCACTCCCCCTGTTTATGTTCCTTCTCTCACTGTGTTTCTCTCTGTCAAATAAATAAAATCTAAAAAAAAAAAAAAAAAGAAGAAGAAGAAGAAGAGCAGTTAGTTGTTGTTAAAGATCCTGTGAAAGGTCTTCTTTTCATACTGACAATTGGCATTTCTCTCTCCTCCCAAGAAGGAAGTCTAGTCTCCAGGTGGGAGGAAAGCTTAATCCATAGGTAGCTACCAGGTTGGGAAGGAAGGGCTACGCCCCAGGCAGTGGTGTCTGTTTTGAAAGGGAGAGAGAGTGACATTTTTAGGCTGCAAGTCTCTTCTGGGAGTGCTGGAGACAGATCTATTTTTGGATGTGTTCTGTGCCACCCACGAAACACTCGGAAGGTAACCAAGAACTTGGTGGGTTTCCTGTGGGGAACGTTGTGAAGGGCCAAGAGCTTCAGCGTGTTCTGAGTCATGAAGTTTGACTTGTCATCAGGTGGTAGCAGAGAGAGCACAATACCGCCCCTCCGCTTTATTCTGAACCATAGTTCAGTTGCATGAGGACAGCAGGTTGGGGATGGCAAGGGGATGGCACAAATCCTCAAATCACAGAAGGTTGGGCCACATGCTCTTGGAGTATAGGAGGCCAGGATGATGTGTGTTAACCCAAAGTGGTAGATTGTTTGGTTCAAGGATGGAAGAAACCTTATGTTCCATAGCAACGCTGCCATTTCCTGGCTGTGTGATCACAGGCATGTGACTTAACCTCTCTGAGCTCAGTTTCATCATCTGTCAAATGAAGGACCAAACCAAATGATTTCAAAAGGCCCTTTTAGCTCTTGTCTTCTATTACACACACACATAGGCAAGATAATTATCTCCATGTAACTGTTCCCTCATCTAGAGGGTAGAGCTAAAATAGATTCTACCTTATGTGTTTCTTAAGAAGAGTAGAAAAGATAAAAAAATGTAAATGGTTTGACACAGTTCCTGGGATAAAGTAAGTGCTCAGTACATGTGATAATTAAAGTAGTGGTCTTGGGGGCAGATATCAAACGCACCTTTTTTAGGGCAGTCAACAATAAAAAAATGCATCTTTAAATGTTTACGGTGAGAAACATCAGTGGCAATTTAAGCCGATGGTCTGTAGACTCGTATATTGGCCATGTTTGCTTATAGAGTGACACTGGCTTCACGGGTAAAGGAAAGTCAAGGTAAGAGAATGATGTTTCAAAAGCGAAGAACAGAGCTTCCATTTAGCCCCTGAGCTGGTGGCCAATTACTATTTAAAATTGAAATCTGTTTTGTCACCATCAGTTCTGGAAAGGCTGCGGGCCAGGTGCCATCCCACCTTGTACTATTACTCTATCATGGCGTGGCTGACTCCAGGAGAGAAATTTGGCATATAATGGGGCCTGTCTTTGCTCCATCTGTGGGCTTCAGTTACTGAAAATGCAAATGAGGGAGAGCCCCACACATGGATAATGTTAGAGGAGCTCCTGAATAATTTGGCCAGGATTTCAACGCTGTTTTAAAACTAAGTTATGGGGGTGCCGGGGTGGCTCAGTCGATTAAGCATCTGCCTTTGGCTTAGGTCATGATCTCAGGGTCCTGGAATCAAGCCCTGAGTCGGGCTCCCAGCTCAGCGGGGACCCTGCTTCTCTCTCTGCTTGTGCTTCTCTTTCCCTGCTTGTGCTCTCTCTTCCTCTGTCAAATAAATAAATAAAACCTTTTAGAAAATTAAAAAAAATAAAACTAAGATATGAAAAAACAACAACAACAACTAAGTTATGATTTCCTGGTCCTCCTATAATCTCATTTAGTACTGGTGACTCTCTCTGTCCTTTGCCTAAGGGCTACTCTGAGTCATCCAGGCAGAGTTCCTTATGTGCCTACAAACTGTGGCTGGGTTTACGCCAACATCAGCTTCTTCCAGCGGGGGCCTTGCGGGGGGCTCATCTTTGTTGTCATAATTAGCACAAGTATTATCTCTCCTGACATACCGCAGGCAGTGCAGATCTCTGAGTTTTAGTATTTCCCTTGTGTAATCCGGTTTCTTACCACACTCCTTGAACACAGGGAGAAAATTAACCACTGGGCAAATGTGAGAAACCCTTTTCTTGTCTTAGGAATCAGCCTGAGGGGTGGAGAGTCAGGCGCCATTCCTACTCACCTTGTTCTTGTGTTCAAGACACTTAGTTAAAGCAGTTGTTTGGTATGCTGGGTCCAAAGATGAGAATTAGACGCTTGATTTCCTTGTGGACACTTTGCTGTCCTTCATTCCTCATTCCTTTGCCACCCACAGTACCCCTAAGTATATTGTGATCCATTTGTCGGGGGAGAATCACTTAAAGATTTTATGGGGACACCTCCTATGGTTGCATAGGTTGTTTATTGCCCAAATCAGGGTGACGGTGTGTCGTTTGCAGAGACTATAATGGCCTGGCTACCCTTGGACTTATGCTCAGTAATGCATGGATAAGTCAAAATTAGGCCACACACTGCTCAGTAACCAATGGGCCTAAGAAATCACAAGTGAAATTAGAAAATAGTTGGAAATGAATAAACATAAAGACAATGCGTCGGGGCGACTGGGTGTCTCAGTTGGTTAAGCGCCTGCCTTCGGCTCAGGTCATGATCCTGGAGACCCAGGATCGAGCCCCACATCGGTCTCTCTGCTCAGCCGGCAGCCTACTTCTCCCTCTCTCACACCCCCTGCTTGTGTTCCCTCCCTGGCTGTGTTTCTCTCTGTCAAATAAATAAATAAAATCTTTTAAAAAATTAAAAAAAAAGACAATGCATCAATGCACTATTTACACAATTAAATATGGCGGTCAATACATGGAGGACCAAGTTATAGCATCTCTCCTGGCAGGGGGACTCCCCCAGATTTAAAGCATGTACTATTTAGTAGGACAGACGGGTCAGTTCAGCATCTTTATAAGTAAATGTTACCAAGGACTCTTGGAAGAAATTCCTTTATTGTTCCTGGTATCCTATTTTATTTAGGCCAGGTTCCCTATCAGTTGTATAACCAATCAAGTCTCCACTTTATTGGTGCACTTGTAACATGTGTAATTTCATTTTTGTGTTAAACTCATTCCTCATGTTCTTTCAATCCTACAGGGGCCTATTATACGCCAGGCTCTGTTCATATGGAGATAACGGTGAACCAGAAGGCAAGGTCTTGTTTTGCGTTGCTATTTTTGTTCTGCTTTTTCTTTCTCATCTACTTCTAATCTACGATTTCTTTGCTATACAGCAATCAATTAAATCCTTTTTAGATCATGACAGTGCATAAAATAAGTAAATACTATAAATGTATACGTACCTAACAGTAAAGCACTAAACTATATGAAGCAAAACTGACACCAGCAAAGGAAGAAATAGACAATTCTACAACTACAGAATAATACAGGGAGACTACAATAATCCACTTCAATAATGGTTAGCCAGAAGATCAGCAAGGAAATAGAGCTCTTGAACTACACTAAACTAACTTGACCCACCCAATAAACACACCTAGAGAACACTCCACCCGACAATAGCAGAGTAGCCACTCTTTTCAGGTGAACGTGAAACATCCTTCAGGGTAAACGGTAGGCTAGGACATAAAGCAAACCTCAATAAATTTAAAGCAATTGAAAAAATACAAAGTATGAAAAAAAATACAAAGTATGTTATTCAGTCACAGTGGAATGAAATTAGCAATCAGTGACAGAAAGAAATTGGGGGAATGCATGGAAAAAGTCAAAATTAGGCCACATACTGCTCAGTAACCAATGGGTCCAAGAAATCACAAGTGAAATTAGAAAATAGTTGGAAATGAATAAACGTAAAGATATAACATGCCAAACTTACAGTATGCTGAATACTCAACACTTAGCATTTCTTAATTTCATTTTGGAGAATAAATGAGAAACTATTCTTTTGTAAAAGTTCCAGGTTTTAGGCAGAAAGCCATAGCAATTGCCCAGATAGGTGCTCAATTAATATTTGTTGAATGACTAAATGAATTACATTGCAGGGGTGAGGAGATAAGCCAAGGAATCAGAAATCTCATGATGGATCCCTGACTAATGCTTCTTTTCTGACTTACTTTTTTTGCAGAAGCCATTTGTATTTTAAGATCTTTTATAAGTTCCCATCTTCTTCTCTCTTTCCTTTTCTTCTCCATTAGGCCTTCTGTATTACTCTGTGGTTTAAAATTCCTACTCCAGCTCTTAGCGCATAAACTTTTTTTTGTCCTGCCAGGAAGCTAGGGAATTGGCCATCTTCTGCTTGGGAGCTAAATCCAGCATACTTCCTGTTTTTGTATGACCTGAGAATGAGCCATAATTTTTACATTTTTACATAGTTGAAAAAAATCAAAAGAAACATAATATTTCATGACATATGAAAAATAAGAAATTCAAATTTCATTGTCCATAAATAAAGTGCTATTGGAACACAGCCATCTGATTTGCTTGATATTGTCTATGGTCGTGTTGATGATAAAGTGGCAAAGTAGAGTAGCTGTGACAGAAAACTTGTGGTCCACAACGTCCAAAATATTTCCAGTACTATCTAGCCCTGTTCAAAGCTTTTGTACAAGCATACTCATGCCTGGGGGTGCCTTCCCCTCTTTCCATTCATGGGAAAACCTTTTTCTCATTCAAAACCCTTTCTCTTCAATCCTTACCTGACTATCACACATGATCACATAATTCTCTTCACCATCTTTAGTTAATATAGCCCAAGACAGCTGTAATTAACTTTCAGTTTTTAAATTTGAAAAAATGTCCTGAGTCTATGTTCACTATCTTCTCTATTTCACAGCAGAGATGCCAAGGATGGGACTGATTCTTCTATGTGTTGTATATACAGAGCAGTGCTCAAGTTTTGCTATTAGACAGATCTAAGTTTGCATTCTGGTTCCACCATCACTAGCTGAGCAAGTGAGGTTCATCTCCCAAATCTCTTTACTACAGACTGGGTTTGTTATGAGGATTAAGGATAAGACCTATGGAAGGGTCCAAGATCCAGAAGGTGCTCCACAAGCAGTAGTAGTTATCACTAGATAATTTCTTTATTTGTCCTATGAAGATATCACTTCTGCCTTTAATGAACCTCATAGTAATGCCATGAGAAATAAAAGAAGGAATAAGTAAGTGGAAATGGAAATGCACGGTTTGGTGGGAGCTCTGTAAAGATAAGCTGTAGACATTCAAAGCCTGAAATGAGATATTAGACCGATGAGGCGTTGTTTAAAATTTAACAAACCCTTCTTGGTTACCTATTAAGCTCAGTACTACCTAGGGCATGCCTCAGGTAAATGTGAAAGACAGAAAACTACATCTATTCTGGAGGAGATTTTTATCTAAAGATATTTTTCTCTAAATATTTTTACATAAAGAAACGGACATGAGCTATGCTCTTACTTTCCATAATATTTCTCTTCTCTCTCAGGATGGATGTCAGAGTCAGTGCTTCATATAAAAAGTATTGCACTTGGAAAGTATTACTGCTGTTCTGTGGGGAAATAAGTTTCTAAGTGCAGCAATTTGAAATTAATAACTTTCTCTGTGGAAACTGTTTTTGACAACATCTCCAGATGAAGCCAAAGAGTGCAATTTTATAGCCTTGGATTATCTTTGCTGTCTGCTTGGCTTGCAGCGGGCATGGATACGTGAGTCAGAAATGCAGTTTTCCCCTTCGGTGTACAGTTTGCTTGCCAACTGGAGACCTTATGCAGCGGTGACTCAGTTTCTCAACTTCCCAATTTGCCCATCCATTGAATCAACACTAATCATCTCCATTTGCTTAATAAAGGATTGGGGGGGGGAACTCAGAAAGAGGGAAAAAAAAAAAGACCAAGACTTCACTGTGAACACAAAACTGTTTGGTTCAGAGTATCAGAAAAGCAGTAGGAAAGTGAGACTGGAAGCTGCAGATGAAGTTTTTCTTTCTTTTGAGAGAAAATATTTCAGGGAGAAAGCCCAGTATTTATATTGTGTTCATAAGCAGGGAGTGTGTCGCTACTGAGAGAGGAAGTTATTTAGGAAAAGAAGTCGATGGGAAAGGTAGCAACATCTTTTCCACAAACGTCACCGCGCTGCCGACGTGCGTAAAGATGGCAGCTGTTGTTCCCATAGCCATATGCAGCAGAACATACATCTTTTTTATTCCTTCTTATGTGTAAATTT
The DNA here is from genome assembly GCA_004023965.1 of Spilogale gracilis. Lineage (NCBI taxonomy): Eukaryota > Metazoa > Chordata > Mammalia > Carnivora > Mephitidae > Spilogale > Spilogale gracilis. Next base: position 18,550 of record PITA01023933.1, read on the forward strand.
AGATAATCTGGGCAAGGGTATCTAGATTTCTACTTTCTGCTGGTGAGATTTTAAAGCATTTCAAATTAGATATTTTTTTTTACCTTATATAAGACCATGAGGTAGGACATTATGTGTAGAATGATTCACTGTACCTTATTACATTTAAAGGTGGTTTTTCTGGATTAAAAGCAGCTAAGGAACAGAGTAAGGAATATACCACTTTGAAACTCTCAGATTGCCATCTTGCTGGATTTGTTCACTTCTCCGAAGTGTAAATATGTGAGGCTAACCCTTGGATGTTGGGACAGACATGTAGGAGTTTAGGAGCTGGTGGAGAATTGAAAGTGAGAAAGATAAATATCTAGAATTTTTATTGATTACAATTAGCTCATATATATAGAAACCTCAGGGTAAGTTCAAAACACAGCTATGGTAAAAAAAATATGTAGTTAACTAAACTTGGAAATCAGAGACTAAAACAATAATCTTATTAATGCCAACACTAGATGACTAACTGGAAAGGCAATCAGGAAGAAACGGGAACTGCAACAAGCTTCAAAGATCCTTCCCCACCCCCTTTGTGTTGGACATGTGGGTAGAAGCAATTCCAGGCGGCTGGGTATGACAGAAGGAAACACCAAACTTCAAATGCTTGCTGTATAGCTATGCTGTGCTAGATGTGATGGGAGATATAAAAATATTTAAGCAATACACACTTTCATCTTCACAGAGTTTATAATTTAGTTGCACGGTAATGGTTAACAATGCTGGTTTAATGAATTTTCCCCTCACTAGCCTTGGGTGAGATATTTAATCTGTTCAAGCTTAATTTCCTCATCTGGGAAACATTGGTAATTGTATCACCTATATGGCACTTCTGCCTCCCTCCTTTCAGTTTTTCCACAAGGCAAGCTCTCACTCCCCTCACACCCTTTGCACATGTTCCTGCACTCAGGAAATCTCTCCATGTTGCTAAATCTTTGGATTTTGGCCTTTCATGTCACCTCCTTATAGAGCTTTGGTTCAGAAAAATATCATGGAGGCAGGCAACCCCCTGGGGTCTGCTCCCTCTCCCAGAACTTTGTACTATATCACTTTGCTCTCGCTCAATAAACTTTGCTTTGCTGCCCGCCAGAAAAGAAACATATCATGTGCAGGGGCTCAGTGGGTCAAGAGTCCAACTCTTGTTTTCAGCTTGGGTGTTGATCTCAGGGTCCTGAGTTCAAGCCCCAGGTTGGGCTCCACGCTGGGTGGAGCCTTCTTTAAAAAAATATATAATACTTATAATTGTAAATTAAAATAGAATTATATACTATATATAAAACAAAAATATCACGTCTATAGCTACAGGTTAGGCTGTTAAAATATATTGAAGGGCTGCAAAAAAGGAGGATGCTTTTATTATCATTCATCCTAACTAGGGTTTCCTTGAGATCTAAGGAGTTCTGGAGGATGTAGGTTAGGAAACTTTTCTGTAATGGGCCAAATAGCAGGTAATAGGATTTACTGGTCGGACTCAGCAAATGGGAATGGCTGTGTTCCAGTAAAACTTAATTTATGGACAACGAAACGTGAATTTCTTGTACTTTTCACCGCCACTGGACTGAATTTGGCCTCAGCCCTGCGGCTGACAGACCCCTGATCTACGAAGACGGCAGACGAGAAGGGACTTGGAAAAGAACTGAGATTGGGCAGCAGGTATCAGGGATCAGATCGCTGCAGTGCCAGGCTGTCAACCTGCCTGGGCGCCAACGACCTCTTAAATGGGGCTGTGGCCCCCAGGTCTGGGTGTGCGATGAGCGCTAGAAGAGAATACAAGGGGAAAGCTCCGAGCTCCTACGAGGGTCTCCTCAGTGGGTAATTCTTTCTAAGCGTCCCCGCCTCTGAAGGCTTCAGCCGACTGGGCGCGGGACGGGGCGCGGGACGGGGCGCGGACCCCACCCCGGGGGGCGGCTCCGCGGGGCCCGGGCGGCGGCGCTGGGCGAGGCCTGGCCCCGCCGCGCTGCTCGAGTCGAGGGCGGGGCGGCGGCGCAGCGTCGGAGGCGGTGTCTCCGTCTCCTCCCCAGGGGCCGCGTCTGAGCCTCGGCGGCGGCGGCGGCGGCGGCAGCGGCAGCGGCGGCGGCGGCGGCAGCGGCGCTCACAACCGGAGGAGAGCGGCTTGTGTGGAAGCGGCGGCGGCCACCGAGACCCACCCGAGGCGCGTCCCCCTCGGTCTCCCCGCGCTTCCAGGCCGTAGCGCCCGCGCCCCTTTAGCTCGCTCGCCTTCCTTCCCTGCGGCCGGCTGCGCCATGGCGTTGGCGTTGGCGGCGCTGGCGGCGGTGGAGCCGGCCTGCGGCAGCCGGTACCAGCAGGTGAGCAGCGCCGAGTCCCGCCCCCTAGCCTGTGGCCCGCGGTCCCCGACCCTACCGGCCGGCCGCTTCAGGCGTCTCTGGCCCAGTTTGTGGCCGACGCGACGCCCTGGTTTGGCAGGCCGCACTGGGCCTGGGCGAGCCCCGCGCTCGGATTCGAGGTCGCCGCGGGCCCGGCCCATCCCTCCGCGACCTGGGGCGACACTCGGGCGGTGGAAAACCTTTGCCTTGCAGCGTTTCCCGCCGTTCCCGCCGCGGACGGGTTCCCAAGGCAGGACCCGCGCGACCCTCGGGAGGCAGCGACCCGGGGGCAGTCAGTTTTCCTTGCTTAGCTTTTGGTTTGATGTCATTGGAAAGAAAAGAGAAAAAGGCAAGCATGAGATGGGAAAGGAAACAAGGTGGAGAGAAAAGATTAAAATCGCTGCTCCCCACGACGAGACGATTGCTCAGGGTTTGAGAGCCTAGTCTGTTCGTCGAAACCCATCCCCCTCGCCTCTGTTTTAAGACAAAAGTCAAAAAATGAGACGAGAGGCAGGTCCGCAGTTTGCAGTAGGTTTGGGAAAGGCGATGTTTAATTGGGGCGATGCCCCCAAATGTCGAGCTTCGGGGAAGGCTGCAGGGCGTGGGCCTGGGTGTGTGTTTTAAAAGCTTGGAAATGACGTTTAAGGAGATTTAATAGCATGGCTGGGGAGGGAATGTATAGGGGTTCATTGGAGTATTATTCCGGTTATAATTTATAAATTGAGGCCCTAGAGAAAAGAGCTGCTTGTTTTACTCACCTTTCTCTGTAGCTGGGTTCCCCTCGGAAATTCAGAGACAGTCTGCAGGATTTTCAGTGGTATTTAACCTAACACATTATAATTGTGGGAATTAAGCCAGGTAGGAACTGGTGTTGATTGGAACCGCAGATAACTGCTAGCGTTTTGTCGTTTCCGATGTTTTTGCTATAATTTGCATAGAAATGTCAGGCGTGCTTTTATGAAATTAAGTGTCCTATCATTGATGAGCTTCAGTTTTGTATTTTTAGAAATAAGGAAAACCAGTGTGATTAAAACCTCCAGATTAACCCAGTGCAGCCAGTTACCAGTTTGTTTTGTTGTCGTCAGGCCTGTGTTGTAATTTCCTCCCTCCTCCAGCCGGACTTCTGAAATGACTGGTTAAGAATTTAGCTTCTTGGTTTCATAAACACGCCCAAACTGTGGCAATGCAGTCTAGTCCTCAGATCTCTCACAGCCTGGGGTCTGGCAGATGCTTTTTTGTATGACCTTGGGCCTGGCTCTGAGTTCCTCCCTGCTTTAATAAAATACAAATAACAGGTGTCACTTAACTGTCTCCAAGTGTTCAGAAATCACACGTACCCCACAGTGTGATCTAAATCATTCTTTTCACCCTGCTTTGGGTAAAGCAAACAAGTAAAAAGCTATGGCTTTTCTTTGTACTGCCATCTTCTTGAGCTGTTAGGTAATGCTGACATGTTGCTGGAATACAAAAAATTTGATGGAGTATCAAAACTATGTATTCCTTGGTGTTGTAGTTAATAGCTTTAAAGATGCAGAATTGAGGTGTGTCAGGGACAGGTCATCTTTATTTTATCTTAAAAAATCATGTTTTAAAAAAAACCTCCAAAAAACATGAAAAAAAAGAACTTTCCTAGAAAAATTGCAAAATATGAAAGCCAGCTCCCTCCTAAAAAACCCCACATTAAAAAATCCATCGCTTATAGGTAACCAAAGTTAATATTTTGATGTGTATCTTTGTGGACTTATAGGTATATAAATATATGTAACTATAAATCAGTATATGTGTGTACAGATAAGGAAAGCTAATATTGACTGAGCATTTACTATATGCCAATCACAGTACTAAGTGCTTTACATCCATTATTTCACTAATCCTCATAAAACCCCCATGAGGTAGGATTTGGTATTATTTGTATAGATGACAAAGTCAAGACTCCAAGAGGCTCATTAAGTTACTCAAGGTCACAGCCTCTTAAGTAGTGATTACGAGGATAAACATAGTCACCTACTTAAAAACACAGGTTCACGTTCCAAATATAGGCATGGGCATTAACAGATACATATGTGCATATGTATTTTCTCGTGTTCCTGTTCATATATATACAGGCACATCTTTGTACACATGTATCATTCCATGAGCCCCTGATTATACTTGCACACATTTGGTGCATATGCATACATGTGTATGTTTACACAGCCACTGTGCCCCTGTGTATCATGTTCTCCGACACAAGTGCATTCATGTACGTGTATTTGTTCACATGTATGTACAGAGGCACCCAATATAGCTATATAAGGTAGGTTAATATTTTCATGTCTGCATAGCATGTAACGGTGGTTGTACCATAGTTCAAGTCAGTTGCCTCTTATTGGTCACTAAGTATGCTCATAATTTTTTTATTCACTGAAGTTTCATTTATATACATCTTCGTTTCTTTTCCTTAGTATAAATTTTCAGATGTGGAAACCGTTGGTCAGAGAGTATACATATTTAAAAGGCTTTTGCGTTATAGAATATCCATGAATTGTCCAAGCAACTTGATAGGAGCATGATATTCTGGTTGTCACAAAAGATGATTCTGACTTCTATTTGATCTAGTTAATCAAATAGAGCTGGTTCTCTAGTAAAGTAAATGCAGTAAAAGGCTGTATGATTCATTACTAAATACAAACACAAGTTTGCCTTTATGGTTTTTTATTGGTAGTGCAGTGTGTGCGCGACTTGAATTTAGCGTTATGACAGACTCCAGAAAGAAAGCCCGGGCTCATAGGTTCCCTGTGGCTTTATTTATTTTTTTTCCCCTTTTGCATTTTGAAGCTGAGATTGTATGTCCAGGCACTCAGAAGCTATTTCAGAAAGATGTAGGGAGGCCCAGTGTTGTGAAATTTGTAATACCTTGCTCTCTCTGCAGACATTTATTCCTGTTTATCCATTCCAAGCCCTCTGTGCCTCACTGGAATATATCTTTGCCTGTTTTATTAATTTTGCCAAATACTTCCTGAAATGTTTTCAGATCTTTCAGTTTGAATCTAATCTAAGGCAACAACGACCTGCCATACAGCCTTAAAAATAGACTGCAGAATGTGTAGTTTTAGACTTATTGCCTGCTGAAGAAGTTGCCCACTTACAAGCATCACTAATAAGTTTGTAATGCAGTCTGATGACATTGTAGAGCTGCTTTGGGAATGATACCTTTTTGGGTAAATTCTTTCAGGATTGTGGAGGAAGGTTTGATAGATCAGGGAAAGAATTTCATCTCTGCAAGGCACACCCTGTTTATGCCAAAGTGTTAGATGAAGTCACGATCCTGGAGGAAGGAGTGGAAAGTGTCCACCTGGTTTTATTTTTTTCTAGTTTGATAAGTTGTAATTATATCTTGGAGTGCCCCTTAGAATGTCACATCACTTTTAAGGTTATTTTGCTATACTTATGGCCTGTATGTCCAATGATCAAAGACAACTTTTCCAAAAATATTAAGATGGGTAAATTTTATTTTTAAAAAATCTTAAAAAGTTGTAGTAAATATATATATATATGTATAATGTACCATTTTGACCATTTTTAAATGTACAGTTCAGTGGCATTAAATATATTCACATTGTTGGGCAATCATCACTACCATCAGTTTATAGAACTTTTTCATTTTCTGCAGCTGGAACTCCATACCCATGGAACAATCTACCCCTTTTCCCAGCCCCCACAACCATCATTTTATTTTCTATGAATTTGATTACTCTAATACCTCATGTAAGTGGAATTATATAGTATTTGTCCTTTTGTGGCTGGCTTATTTCACTTAGCTTCTTATCCTCCAGGTTTATCCATGTTGTACCCTGTGTCAGAATTTCCTCCCATTTTAAGGCTGAGTAATATGTCTGCGTATAGCCTATTTTGTTTACTCATTCGTCCATCCAAGCACAGTTGGGGTGCTTCTGCCCTCTGACCAGTGTGAATAATGGTGTTGTGAAGCTGGGTGTACAAGTAAGTATCTTTTGAGTCCCAGCTTTCAGTTCTTTTGGGTATATACTCAGAAGTAAAATTGCTCTTTAAAATTTTTTGATTAAAAAATAATAAAAAATAAAATTTTTTCATTAAAAAATAGTTTTACCTACTACCCACACCATTTTACATTCCTACCAGCAGTGCATAAGAGTTCCAATTTTTTTTTGAAGAGTTCCAGTTTTTAACATCCTCATCAACACTTGTTATTTTATTTTTTGATAAAGCCACCTAGTGAGCATGAAGTTGTATTTCATTGTGGCTTTGATTCACATTTCCCTAATGATTAGTGATATTGAGAATTTGTTTATGTGCTTATTGGTCATCTGTAAGTCTTTGTTGGAGAAATGCATGTTCAAGTCCTTTACCCATTTTTGAATTGGGTTCTTTTTGTTGAGTTGTAGGAGTAGAGTCATTTCTTTCTTTTTTTTTTTTTAAGATTTTATTTATTTATTTTGACAGAAAGAGAGATCACAAATAGGCAAGAGGCAGGCAGAGAAAGAGGGGGAAGCAGGCTCCCTGCTGAGCAGAGAGCCCGATGTGGGCCTCGATCCCAGGACCCTGAGATCATGACCTGAGCCAAAGGCAGGGTCTTAACCCTCTGAGCCACCCAGGCTCCCCGGAGTAGAGTCATTTCTTAATAATATTCACATTTCCAACTTCTTACTGTGAAAATTCCAAATATATACTGGCATATGGTATAATTTATCTAATGTTCTCCTCAGCTTCAACAGTGATCAACAAATGGGTAATGTTCCCCACCATTATTTTGAAGCAAGTCTTAGAAATCATGTTATTACATCCATGTTTTTGTGTGTAACTCTAACAGATGTTGTAAGCAGTATCATGTGAGAAACAAATCATGAGACCCTTTTTGTAATCTATCATATGGGTATGGAAACAGAATATGTGGGTGTCAGGAGCTGTAGAACTACAACTATAATTTTTACTTGACTCCCTGTTGGTAAGCAGTGACTGTTTTTTGGTAGTAGTGATGGATTCTTGCTGATTCTTTCTTAATTTTCTTGCTTGCTCCTACTTGTGACCACTTGTTAGGGGAGTTTTAATTGGTTTTCTCATTCTCTCTTTGTACTGAAAACAGGGCAGAACTCCTTAGTTTGGGTAGGGTCTAAGGCCCAGTTGAGAAAATCCTGGCATCATCTCAACTGATGCCACCCACTGGTTTGCCTGCCCATAATTACAAGTTACTTTCTGCTAGACACTGATTGTATCACATTACTTTACATAAAATTATATTATAAAATAAATCCTTCTATGAGAGTGACTTTGTACTCTTACTAATAAAAAAAAGGGAAGGCTTGAAGAGGTTCAAGTGCTGTCTTCTGATTTATTTGTTCTTAGGGCTTTAAAATAATTACTTTGGTTTCTCAAGAATGTACTTTCGTGTTGTCTACAAGTACGGCTGTTTATGAGGCACCTAGGTGGCTCAGTCGATTAAGCGTCTGCCTTCCACTCAGGTCATGATCCCAGGGTTCTGGTTCTGGATGGAGCCTGGTGTTGGGCTCCCTTTTCAGTGGAGAACTTGCTTCTTCCTTTTCTGCTGCACCTCCCCCACCTTGTGAGCCTGTGTCTATGCCTGGACTCCCCCCCCCCATCTCAAATAAACAAAATCTTTTTTTAAAAAAAAGTACAGATGCTTAGTGGTACGTATTCTCATAGTAGTGGATGATGCCCATTTAGATAAAGCAGGTTCTAACAGTTTAATTAGAGATTGATGCTGATAATAAACTTGATGTCTTATCTTTGTTCTTAAATTATTTTTGCCAATATAGGCTGTGGTAAATACCATACATTGAATTTTGAGCTTCTAGTTGTAATTGATTCTAGTGACTGTCTAAATAGAAGTGCAGGGTGTGTTGTTTTGCCTTCACCAAGTGTAGTAATAAAGTGAGTGTTATTAGACATCATTTAGCACTTCCTGCTATTAAAATTAGGATGACTCATTTTTTTTCCTGAATAATACAGTTTATTATATGAAAAGTTATATGTACTGGATCTAAATACTGTTCAAATTTAAGAATATTTCTGGTGAAATATTTTCTTAACTGATTAAAGCAGTTGCTTTCACATGTATGTTTCTTCCCTCCCTTAGCAATTGAATATTGACATTTTTTCTTTAAAATTCACATATTGTGGGGCGCCTGGGTGGCTCAGTTGGTTAAGCGGCTGCCTTCGGCTCAGGTCATGATCCCGGAGACCCGGGATCGAGTCCCACATCAGGCTCC
>PITA01023934.1:0-27180 GCA_004023965.1 Spilogale gracilis
CATTTAACTTCTCTGAGTCTCGATTTTCTCATCTGCAAGACAGCCAGTATAATAGGAACTCTGCAGCCAGTTCTGAGGCTCTGAGAGTCTGAAGGCCCCACCTATGGACATGTTGGCTGACTCTGCTGGCAGGGGTGTGGAGGTGGGGAATGGAGCTGAGAGAGGGGAGGACTAGAGCCAGGGCAGGATGGGAGAAGAAGGCTGGACTTCTGCTCACACTGGCCCCAGGACTTGGCACAAGGCAGAAACACACACGTACACCTCAGCCGAAACTGGGTTGGGTGGAACCTCCTGGGCCAACCTCCACCAGTAAAGAGAATGGCAGCAAGAGCTGAGGTGGCCTTCCTCAGAGCCTTGCACGGTGCACAAAGGAGCAAGGAGAGCCCTTGGAGGGAGGAAAGCTCGGGAGGAGGAAGGAAGGAGGCAGTCACGGCTCTGCCATGTCTCCCACTGAGGGACCCCGTCTCACAGAGCGGGGCATGGAGGCTCAGAGTGGTGCGGGTCCTGGGTGGATGTGGGAGAGCCACAGCCCCACTGCCAGGGTCCTTCCGAGTCAGGGGCAGGAGCTGGCACCGAGCATGGACGTGCAGGGGCATACCTGGCCCGCTGGGCCACCTGGGACTCCTGCACGCTGGTCAATGTGTCCTGGGCGGTCTTGGTGGCATGCTGCACATATCCCTGCATAAGGCCCAGGAGGGAGGGGTCCTCGGCCTCCTGAGCTCCTGTGGGGAGAGGAGGGCAGAGTGGGAGGGATCTGCCTCTGGGGAGCCCTTGGCTTCTGCCCAGCCACCCACCAGGGCCCAGGAGCCTCAAGCCATCCCCAAGGGTCCTCCAGGCAGACAGCCGCCCCCCGCCCAGCCCTAGCCCAATCCCCACAAGCTGCTTACGGGCAGAAGCCAGGAGCACCACGAGGGCAGCGACGAGGAGGACCCGGGGCTGCATGGTGCCTCTGTTCTGTGGAAAGTGTCGTGTGAGGGGCACCTTAACCTCCGCCACCCCTACCTTCAGGGACGTGGTGCGGCCCCAACAGTAGACTCCGAGCTGGGGCAAGCCAGGAGGAGAAAGGGCCTGCTGTCAGCTAACACGGGAGATGAGGGCTCTGGGCATGGGGGCTCCAGAGCCACGCTGAGGGAGAGCGTGGGCCGCAGACCAGGAATCAGGACACCTGGGTTCTGGCCCAGTTCCTGCTGCTAACTTGCTGGGTGACTTGGGATAGATGTCCAGGCCTCAGTTTTCCTGTCTGGGGGAGGACGGGAGCTCTAAGGCTCCTTGCAGTCCTAAACATGCAGAATGAGGGCAGAGCAAGCCCATTGGGAACCAGCTCCAGTCCCAGCCCTGCCACCACACTCTATGTAGCTCTGGGCAAGTGCCCTGCCTTCCATGGGCCTCGGTTTCCCCCAGAGTGCAACTGGAGGTAGGGCCTGCCTCACCAGCCCTCCGGCTTCCTTGGCCCCAGCAAGCTCTTCTCCAGACTGTGCCGGCTGGTGTGGCAGGACCCCTCTGTGTCCCTCTCCATCCTGCTTTCCTCTCTCCCTCACCCCCCTCCTCCCCAGGGGGCATTACCTGAAGCAGCTGCCTCTTGGGATGCACTGAGCAGACGGACAAGAGGGTTCTGACCTGTTTTATATTGTCTCCTGGACAGGGGGCACAGAGGGCTCAGGGAGCCGGGCAAAGGTCACCTGCTGATCAGTCTAGACCAGGGCTTGAGGCAGGGTGCCCAGATGCAGCCAGGCCTGCTGGGAGAGTTGGGAAATCTCTGGGTCCCCCATGCCTACCCTGCTCTCCTGCTACCCTGCAGCCCAGAAGGGCTCAGGCACGGGGAAACCCCATTTCTTCCAAGCAGCCTGACTCCACAGGGAGAGGCTGGTGATAGGGGAAAGGGATTAGGGCACCAGCCACCGGCCTCTGGGCCCTCCTCAGCCCTTCACACATGGCTTGAAGATTCCTCCCCACCCCCACCCCTCACCCTACAAACAGCCGAGAGGGTGGGGGCTGGACTGAGAAGGTGATGGGCTCCTACAGGCTTAGAAACAATTCAGTATTGGGAGGTGTGTCTAGAGTGAAACCACAGAGGACAAAGGGGCAGAGACTTGTGTGGGGAGGGGGACGCAGTGGGGTTTACACAGCCCCCTCCCCAGCACCTGCACCTCTGCCCCTCGGTCCCAGGTGTCGCTCCCCAGGAGCCTCCCTGAGCAGAGCCCAGGGCAGGGGGTGGTGGGAGATCAGCAAAGGCTGCTCTGAGCCCAAGGCCTTTGTCCCATCCTTCCTCCCCTCCTCCTCCCCCTGCCCTCTGGACCCACTGATAACAAACATTCCCTAGGGCAGCAGCTTCTGCTCAAGGCTGAGGCCTCCCCCAGACTGCGCCCTGCTGGGATCCATTTCCAGCACTGAGCACCTCTTGCCTTGAGTCTTGGTTTCCTGAGCTTTGAAAAGGCAGCCCTCTTGGCCCCCTGGTGAGGAGCCAGAAGGAAGCAAAACGGTGCAAAGCGGTCAGTCTGGTTGGGAGAGGGTGCAGATGAGCTCTGTGGGGCTGTCCAGGAGGGGCCTCGGGCCTTCCCTGGGCTGAGGTGTCTGTCCCTGGGCCCACACTGGGAGCCATAGCCTGGATAGCAGGATTAGGGAGGCTAAGACTTTGGAGCCAAGAAATCCTAGGTTTAAACAGTGTCCTGGACACTGACTCATATGACCGGGGCCAGAGACCTCTAACATTTCAGAGCCTCAGTTTTCCTCCCTTGAGAAAGGGGATAGGAACTCAATATGCCAAGTTGTGGTGCAAGTAAATGAGATATGTACAAAGCAACTGGTTCATGGAAGCGGCTTGATAAATCTCTCTTCCTCCCGAACACCTGTCCATCCCCAGACAGCACAGTCTGAAGGCAGAAGGAGCCCCCATTGTAGAAACAGGGCTTTTGGCCGGTAGCCATCTTCTCAGGAAGAAGCAACTAACCTGACAGTATGAAATCAAAGGCCCGAGAAAGTGGCCTGGCTCCACCCTCAGAATTCTTCAGTATTGGCTGAGACTTGAAGTTTCTCCATTAGAAACTCATTCCTTTGACTTAGATCTTATATTCTGTTAAAATGCAAATAGATTCCCATGAAGTAGATATTAATAACCCCAGTAAGAAACCTAAGGCTCATGGGGCTGAGATGTACCCAAGTACACAGAACCCATTACTGGTAGAGCTGGGAATCAGCATCCAGGTCTTCAAGTACCTATACTTGTACTGAACAGCTTGGAGAGAGGAGACCCTCAGGGATTCATTAGACATTTATACCTCTTCCTGAGCAGATTTTGGCAATGGGGTAGGGGACGAAAGGAAGCTGATTTGGCCACTGAAGGATCTGAGTACTGGAGGGCAGAGAGCAACTGTGCCCATGTCACTCTTCTGTTCTGGCCTGTCCCTCCGCCCCCGAGGTGAAGGCCACAGTGGGAATCCAGATTCCAGGCTGGGTTGGAGTACAAAGTCCTCAGCCTCTGGGCATGCTAGAATGGACCCTCCAACTCCCTTTGCCTGCATGTGTGGAGGATCTGGAGGATCCTGTCCTCTCTCTTCTATGTAGCAATGGGCCCCCTGAGGCCAAGGAGGTCAGAAGATGGGGGCAGAGAGACCCAGCAGGGGCATGTTGCGCTGGGTAGAGAACCCAGGTGTGCGGGGCCCCCCAACAGGGATGTAGCATGCCAGGAGTCCTGGGCTGTTTTCTCTTTCAAAGGACTCGGTGCATTTGAGTGCCTGGACCCCTCTGGGCAGTCTCAGTAGGGGTCATCTCGGTAGGGGCTCCCCAGTGGCCAACCTAAAGCCGCCTGGCCCTTTGTATTCCCTCTCTCCCTCCCTCCCATGCTGGCTGCCCTGGGATGATGAGACTGCCCTAGGCCTGGCCCTAAACTGGCTCTAAAGAGTAAGCAGCAGCAGTGGGTGGGGAGCGGTGGGGGGAGCTTTGCCCAGCTGCGGCCAGAAATGGTCCTCTGGGGTGCGGCAGACTCTCGGAGCTTACTTGTGTCTGAGTGAGGTGTAGCATGCAAGCCTCTATGACCCATGCCTCTGGCACAGGGCTCAACTGGGAGCCACGATTTGGCCCGGCCAGTGGAGGACCTGGATAAGCCAGCATCTGTGCTCAAAGAGAATGAGCTGGAGGCAGTCCCCTACTTCCATCCGTAGCTCCAACACTCGGAACCTGGGCGCTCCTTCTCCCCCGCCCCCAGCACACATCCATTCAGAGCCTCATACAAAAACAGGCTCACGACCCTGGGACAGACATGCACTCATTAATGGCATCCACCCACGACCCGTCAGGACGCAGCCCCCCTCCTCAAGGCTGCGGCTGCTCACATCCGCCTGCACGCGTCTGCACTGACTGCACCAGTCCCTCAGCAGCACACCCCAGCTTTGAGCCCACAGTCAGCGCAAGCAGTGGCACACTTGTTCAACTCGTCCACGTCCTGGCAGACACTCTCAGACACGCGCAGAGAGGTGCAGACACTCCCGGTGCGGGTCCACCCGGGCCAGTGAGACAGAGCCTGTCACGTGCTGGTGGCACTTGCTGCTCAGACTCGAAGTCCAAGAGGTCAAACGGCCAGCTGAGGTGTCCTTGGTGACTCATTGCTCTTTTCTTCTCTGGTCCCAGGGGAAGGGATGGGGGCACCGAGCACGGACCCACCCCTGGCCGGACTGTGCCCGACGTGGAAGCAGGAGCAGGAGTGATAGGCCAGTGTATCAGGAGGGAAGGCTTTCGGCGTGAAATGGAAACCTGGCTCGTGCTTGATGAGCACCTACTGTGCGCCAGGCAGAGTTCCCAGCACAACACGGGGCGTCTCACTGAATCCTCGCAACCCAGCAGGCAGGGACTCCTATGCCCAGCGGAGGTGCCGGGGCTCAGAGAGATTAGGAGGTCTGCCCTGTCCCCACCCAGGGAGTGCGACTCCAGAATCTGAGCCCTTCACAGCTGCTGGGAAATGGGAAGAGCTGCTTCGGGGAGGGGGTGCTTGCTGGTACTTGAGGTGACCGTGGGTGGCGTGGGGACGCTGCAGAGTGTGGCCAGCAGAAGGCCTTCTAGCTGCCTTGAATCTCCTGAGACGTTAGGCCACTGCTAGAATATGAAGCATGGAGGCCTCTTAAGTCAGGGTTACGGCAGCCGCGGTCTACGGGAGCCCAGGTTCACGCCAGGCACTGCACTCTGGTGTGGGAACCAACAGTGCTGTAGGACGGGATTCGTCTAGTGGTCAGTGCAGGGGACATGGGCCAGCAGAGTGACCCATGCTGACCAAGCTGTGGTGTCTTCTTGGTGGATGGCTTTCTGTAATTGTGTGTGTGACCTCATTTGTAGAGAACATTGGAAGCCCTGTAGAAGACCGCCTGCCCCCAATCCCTGTCCCCCAGTGCAAAGTCCCCTAAGAGGCTCAGGTCCTGCGATTCAGCATAGTCTGATGGCTTCTGCCCGGGGACTGTGGCTGGGCTGGGGGCAGCGATCAGGCCTCAGGCCAGCCAATATCCCTGCATGGTGCACCACTTCTGGGAGCCTCTGAGGACCAGGCCTGACACTGCCACTCTCACTGGAGGGATGAGCATTCTACTGGACTTCCTGCTGTGGCCCAAACCGGGAAAACAATACTATTATCAATAACAATAGTATTATTGTTTGTTGCTTTGTAGTGCTAACTCTGTGCCAGGCGTTATACTACTCATGCCAGGAGCAACCCCATGTTTCAAAGGAGAACCTGAGGCTCAGAGGTAGGCCAAGCTGAATCACGAGGCCCAGGTGACCCAGCTTGGCAGCGATCGGACAGGAAGCACACTTACAATGAAGCCTTTCAGTAAAGGGCCCAGCCCACCAGCCCAAAGGCTTGCCAGAGCCCACTCCTCCTGGGCACACCTGGACCAGAGCTCTGGATCTTTGCTTGCTGTCCCCAGCAGTGGCCCTGGGTGTCCCAGTCCAGGGTCTGGTGCTCTGAGATGGAGTCAGAGTGGGAGATGTTGTGGGGAAGGGCTGTATTCCCTGAGGTACAGGAAGGCTCAGACCCAGATTTGCCAGCAGGGCCTCTGGGACATTAGTCCCTGGCTCAGGGGTTCCCTAGGCCTCCTTTCTCTTGCAGTTCGTGGTTCCCCATCCTCCCCTCTGTACTGGGTGGGGCACAAATACAGAACAGTCTCTTCTGACTGCTGCCTGAGCCCCAGTCTGCTGTCAGCTGCCACGTTGTCTATGGGTCACCAAAGTCCAAGAGGCCTCCTGAGAATGTGTCACCTTCCAGCGTGGAGTCACACTGGGAAGGGAGGTGGGGAGGGCAGCCTGGTGGGGGTTTAAATGTCTGGCTGGCTCCGAGGTTCAGTCAGTTTGGACAGCAGCACAAAGGAGTTGCCTGAGAGCCTCTCTTCTGTCCTCCTCTGACTCCAAGAAGGATCCAGTGCACTGCGAGACTCTCCCCGCCCAAGAAGAAGCCCAGGATGTTCCTGAAGGCTGTGGTCCTGACCCTGGCCCTGGTGACTGTCACCGGTGAGTAGCCTTTGGATGGGGCTCTCAGGCAGGACCCATCTGCTTCATCAAGTGGGCAGGGTGGGGAATCTGGAGCCCAGGCAAGAGGACAGTTCCAAATGCCTGTCATCCCCAGCTGGACACTGAAGTATGCCCACCTGCCACACGTTTCAAAGCAGGGCTGGCCTCTTGCCAACGTTCTGCTCACCGGCATTGGTGCTTTCCCAGTTTTACACTCCCCTGTGGCTTTCAACAAGGGAAGCACAGAGCGGGAGATTAGTGGTCGGGCTCCCCTACCACCAGCCAGTCTGCAGCTCAGGGCTGGTGCAGAGGGGCAAGGAAGGAGATAGGTCCTCACGAATCACTATCTGCTTCCTGCCTAGGTGCCCGGGCTGAGGTCAATGCCGACCAGGTGGCCACTGTGGTGTGGGACTACTTTAGTCAGCTGAGCGACAATGCCAAGGAAGCTGTGGAACATCTCCAGAAGTCTGAGCTCACCCAGCAGCTCAAGTAAGAGGGACATGACTTGTGGGGTAGGGCTTCTTAAAGGCCAGGCAATACATTGGCAAGGGCTGAACTCAGAGGCCAGAGACCTGAGCCTATAGGACCCACTGCCTTGCCACTAACTCTCCCAGTGACCCTGAGGTCTCTGGATCTGGAATCCACATATGCCAACGGGGGGCTGGACTGATAATCCCGAAGGAATCTTCCTGCTTGAACTTTCTAGAACGTGACGGATGACCACCCTAGCATTGAGAGTCATGGGAGAAAGGGAGGGAGGGAAATGTCATGGGAACTGGGTCCTAAGACATTCCAGAAGAATGGGAGCCTGTGAAATCACGGGAAAGGAAGTGGGATATTTGGGAAGCCTCTGAGGGTGGGCACATGGAAGGAAACTAGTATTTTGAATCCGTAAAAGACTGGAAGAAGTCCAGAGCATAACATTCTATTAATAAATGTGATCTGTGTCACAGCACACCGGGGCTGGGAAGGACTTCAAGGTCTGCCCTTTTTACTTCACAGGCATGGGGCAGATGGGGAGTGGGGAGTGGGGAGTGGGAAGCAAACTACTAGAGCTGGGTCCTGTGACTCAAGGTCGGGGGAGAGTCAGAGATACAAGGTAATAGCGTAGTCTATTACATCCACTCTCTTAAACCATGATCTATCTGTGAACTCAATACCCTGAATGCTCACCTGTCTCAGGCAGGTGTGTATGCCATGAGTGGTGTATAAGGAGGCAAGGTCCGGGCATGTAATGCCAGGTATAACGGCGGCCCCTTTGTGTCCTTCCCCTGCAGTGCCCTCTTCCAGGACAAGATTGGGCAAGTGAACACCTACACTGATAACCTACAGAAGAAGCTGGTGCCCTTTGCCACGGAGCTGCACGAACGCCTGAGCAAAGACTCCGAGAAGCTGAAGGAGGAGATTCGAAGGGAGCTGGAGGAGCTGCGGGCCCGCCTGCTGCCCCATGCCAACGAGGTGAGCCAGAAGATCGGGGACAACATGCGCGAGCTGCAGCAGCGCTTCGGGCCCTACGCAGATGAGCTACGCACCCAGGTCAACACTCACGCAGAGCAACTGCGGGACCAGCTGACTTCCCACGCAAAGCGCATGGAAACTGCGCTGCGCCAGAATGTGGGCAACCTGCAGATGTCCCTGACGCCCTATGCAGATGAGCTGAGGGCCAAGATCGACCAGAATGTTGAAGAGCTCAAGGGACGCCTCACGCCCTACGCGGATGAGCTCAAGGTCAAGATCGACCAGAACGTGGAGGAGCTGCGCCGCAGCCTGGCTCCCTATGCACAGGACGTCCAGGAGAAGCTCAACCACCAGCTCGAGGGCCTGGCCTTCCAGATGAAGAAGAACGCCGAGGAGCTGAAGGCCAAGATCTCCGCCAACGCCGATGAGCTGCGCCAGAGGCTGGCGCCCGTGGCTGAGGACGTGCGTGGCAAGCTGCAGGCCAACACCCAGGAGCTGCAGAAGTCGCTGGCCGAGCTGAGCGGCCACCTGGACCGGCAGGTGGAGGAGTTCCGCCGCAGCGTGGGGCCCTACGGCGAGACCTTCAACAAAGCTCTGCTGCAGCAGGTGGAGGAGCTGAGGCAGAAGCTGGGCCCTTCCGCGGGGGATGTGGAAGACCACCTGAGCTTCCTGGAGAAGGATCTGAGGGACAAGATCAACTCTTTTTTCAGCACCCTCAAGGAGAAAGAGAACCAGGACACGCCTGTGGCCATCCCCGAGCAGCAGCAGGTGCCAGTCCCTTTAGAGAGCTGAGCTGTCCCTGGTGCTCACGCCTTCCTGTGGACACCTGCCCTGCCCGGCCTCCTGTCTGTCTGTCTGTCCCAAGGCAGTTGTGGTACAAGCTTGAGGACACATGTCCAGTGGAAAATGATACTACCTCTCAATACTCAATAAAGCTGCTGAGAAACTAGTCCGGTCTTGTTGCAAAGTGACTTCTCACTGTTGGTGGGCTTGAGGTGGGACAGAACGGCTAGCAAAGCTCAGCAGGGGCCTGCAGGGGGTGCCTGGAGGGACACCGGGGCTGGGGAGACGAGGGCAGGGTGTGCTGAGAGGGCCGGAGGGAGTGCTCGAAGGGGAGGTGGACAGAGATGTCACCCGCTACCCAAAGACAAAATACGCAGTCTGCTTATATTCCCTTAGCCAAGCGCTGTTTATTGAATGCCCAGTGTGCACACGGCCACTCTGGGCAGCGGACAGTGAGCAAAAGAACTTTTGTGGAGCATGGGTCTGACCCTGTGCTTCACTCTGAGGGGGCTACGGAGGTAAGCGTGACGGGGTCTCTGGCTTTGAAGAGCTCACAGCACAGTGGGAGCCCCTCCTTCCATAAGATCTTCTGGGCCTTTAACTTGACTTCCTTGTGTGAATTTTTGTTTATTCCACCCCATCTCGCTCCCATTATAGAATTGATTATGAGGTGAGCCCAGAATAAAGAGAGAAGCGGAAGTCCTGCCGAGAACCCCTGTAGCGCAGGGTGGGGGCCGGATGCCCGCCGCACAGGAGGCGGGTGGGTTGGGCGGGCTCACATTTGAATCCCGAAACCCGGCTTGCAAGGAAGAGAAAATCTGAAAGCTTAGGTGATAAATTCATCAGGGTTCATCTCAGAAAGGTGAGGTCTTTCTTTCCACTTTATATATTTTCTATAGTATTTGGAATTTTAAGTTCCTATTCAGGATTACTTTCTTGTTATGGTTATAGATATATGTGTGTGTGTGTGTGTGTGTGTGTGTGTGTGTGTGTGTGTGTGTACAACATAAAATTTGCCATTTTGACCATTTTTTAAGTATACAATTCAAGGGCATTAATTACATTCATAATGTTGTGCCAACCATCACTGCTTGCTCCCAAATTTCTTTATCACCCCAAATAGAAACTCTGCATCCACTAAGCAATTCCCCGTTACCACCCCAACTCCAGCCCCTGGTAACCTACTTTCTGTCTTTGAGGCTTTGCCTGCTCTAGAGAGTTCATGGGAGGGAATCCTACAATATTTATCCTTTTGTGTCTTGCTTTTTAAACGTAGCATCATGTTTTCAGGTTCATCCATGTTGTAGCCTGCACCAGAATATCCTTCCTTTTTAAAGGCTGTATAATACTCCACCGTGTGTTTCAACAACACTCTGTCTATCCACCTGTCCACTGATGGACTCTTGGGTCGTTTCCACCCTTTGGCTGTTTTGAACAATGCTGTTACGTGTAGAAGTATCTCAAGTCCCTGCTTTCGATTCTCCCGTGTATATATCCAGAATGGGAATTGCCAGATGGCGTGGTACTTCAGGATTCAGGATCCAGGCTTTACCAAGGAGCCAGCCCAAAGCACCTAAGAAGAAGGTATAAAGTAGAAGAAAGTACTAGAGGCCCCTGCTGGTGTGGAGTAGGGGGTTGTTTGGTCCACGTCAATATCTCCCCGAAGAGCACTCAGAGCCCATCCCAGTCTAAGGCCAGAAGCCCCCCACCTACCTCACAGTCCTCAGGTGACTTGGATGCCTCTACCAGCATGGGTTAGTGCCCCCAAGGGGATGTCAGCCAGCGCTGACGTCGGCCAGGCTGAAACGCTAGCCACACACCCGCACCCATCCCCAAAGCTCAAAGGTTAGAAGTCATCTGAAAACGTCAAAGGGGTCACTACCCTCTAGGTGTCTGGCGCTTGGAACAGCCCTGATTAGGGAGAGGAAAGCCCAACAAGGAAGAGCCTGGGGGCCTGTCCTCCTCCCATACCCATAAGGCCTTGCTGCTGTGGAGGGATTATCCCAGTTCCGTTGAAAACAGCTCCCGCCTGGGAAAGCTGTGTTCTCTCGGTGTTATCATAGGACATCCTGTGCTCCCAGAACAGAGAGCATAGGCAGGGGCATATTCTGGAAACACAACACAGTGTGGGGTTATCTGGGGACTTCCTCCTCTGAGGAGGACAGAACCATGATTATCTCGCTGTGTGACAACAAACAGCTAATGATGGAGGGACACAGAGACCCCAGCATTGCCCACGTCAGGGGGCTGAGGATGTGGGCAGCTGGTTCTCAGGTGGGAAGTGAGTGATGTGGGCAGGCCATGAGGTTCAGTCTAATTCCTTGACACCTCCTCTAACACATGAACATGACTTCTCCCTCACAGATACCCCATTCTTTTGTCCATCTCTCTCCAGCCTCCCTCCTGGCTCCAAGATTGATCCTGCTCTCTGGTTCCTGCCCTATATGGTCTCTCTCATGGCCAGAGGGTTGACCTGTGTGACCTGTGTCATCAATAGGTTATTGTGGAAGTAGCAGAGTGTTTGACTCCCAAGGCTGGATCATCAAAGGGCACTTGCTTTCCATCTTTCCCCAGGATCACTGATGCTGAGGGACAATAGCGAGGAGCAGTGATCCCTCCTCAACAGCCAGCACCAGCCTGCCGGCCGCACAAGTGAGCCACATTGGAAACAGACTCTTGGCCAGGCCTGCGGATGCCTAGAGCCCCAGCCTACGTCCTGCCTGCGACCTCATGGCAGATCCCGAACCAGAACCATGAAGCCTGGCCACACATCCACAGGAACTGTGAGGGACCCTATGATGCTAGGTTTTGGGGTGATTTGTTACACAGGATGGCTACCTGATACGCAGGCCTTGTAGAGTGCCTCACACTCGGTCAGCTGTGAGCAAATGCGTCCTGCTCAGTATCTGAACATCTCCACTGAGGGCAACTTACCATCTTCCCAAACAGTTGATTTTATCCTTGAGCAACTCTGTTACAGGTTATTAAAATTATACTTGATCTTTCTACGGCTTTGGTGGTATTCTTACTCCTTTTTCGAACCACAGAATAAATATAATCACTTTATGTATATGTTCTGCCCACAGGCAGTGTACCCAGACACTCCTTTCACGGAACCCCAAACCTTGTGGACAAAATTGAGCCAGAGATGGGCCATACTCACTGCGGCCTTGGGGTGAGCCATCTCGACTGGTTTCTGAGAGGGCAGAGCTTTGGACGATCTTGCTTATTCTCGTGTGATCAGTGCTTAGCAAAACGGCTAGAACTTAGTAGGTGCCCAATAAATAGTTGTCGGATAAACTAATGCATTTAATGAAACTTTGTCTCGTGCTCATTGCATGGGACAGGTATAATCACCTTTAGCACGTAGTGCTGAGTTGTTTTATTTGCTGACATCTCTTTCAATAATAGGAAACTTTGGGACAAGCCTTCTAATTTTCTTATCTTTTCTCTCATGTCTTCCTGCTCTGTATGCTCTCCACTCTGGGAGACTTCTTCGGCCTCTATTCAGTTTTGTGTTTGTTTCTGCAATCACATATTTATTTATTTATTAAAAGAGTATATTTATCGGGGCGCCTGGGTGGCTCAGTTGGTTAAGCAACTGCCTTCAGCTCAGGTCATGATCCTGGAGTCCCAGGATCAAGCCCCACATTGGGCTCCCTGCTCAGCAGGAAGCCTACTCCTCCCTCTCTCACTCCCCCTGCTTGTGTTCCCTCTGTAGCTGTGTTTCTCTCTGTCAAATAAATAAATAAAATCTTTAAAAAAAAAAAGAGTATATTTATTCATTTGTCAGAGAGAGTGTGAGAGAGCACAAGCAGGGGGCCTGTCAGGCAGAGGGATGAGCAGGCTTCCCGCTGAGCAGGGAGCATGATGAGGGCCTCGATCCCAGGACTCCAGGCTCATGACCTGAGCTGAAGGCAGACGCTTAACCGACGGAGCCACCCAGGCATCCCTGCAATCACATGTTTAATTCACAAGAGTTTTTAAAACTTTCTGTGAATGTTCTTCTATAATATCCAGTTCTTGTTTGATCAATGTAATGTATTTAACACTTTGATGATATTCATGGTATTCTGAAGTGCTCTTTCTGTGTAGCTATGGTTTTCTTCAAGTTCTTTTTTTTTTTTTTTTTAAGATTTTATTTATTTATTTGACAGAGAGAAATACAGCAGCGAGAGAGGAAACACAAGCAGGGGGAGTGAGTGAGGGAGAAGCAGGCTTCCGGCTGAGCAGGAAGCCCAATGTGGGGCTCGATCCTGGGTCTCCAGGATCATGACCTGAGCTGAAGGCAGCCGCCTAACCAACTGAGCCACTCAGGTGCCCCACTTCAAGTTCTTTTTTAAAAGTTTCTTTGTTTTAGGTCTCTCTCTTTCATGTTAAGATCTGTCCTTGACTAGCGGTAATCTTTGCTTGTTTGCTTAAATATAGGAGTGGGGATGTTACAGCTGATGTGGGGCTCTGAGTTCAGGAGTGGGCACTGGTGAACTGTGAGCATTATTGTTAGGCGATCTCCTGGAATGTTTAGTTGGGGAACCTCTGATGTAAAAAGATTTAAGTATTTCCTTTTGAGTTGGGTCTCTGTCCTTTAGAAGTTTCTCCCACTCTTCTGCCTGGGAGATAAAGGCCTGGAGACCAGTGTTCTCAGGGCTAAGTGAAAGGAGCAGGATTGGGCTCAGTGTTCAGAGGGCATCTTTCGGTTTAATCCTTCTGTTTTTGATATGGCAACCCTTTTCTCAACTCTGCCTAGCATTCTTTCACCTTTCAAAAAATAAAACTCCGGTTTTCTGCCAAGGTGAGATAGGGCAGCTAAAGTTTCACCTGCTTTTTAAAATAATTTCAGCTAGGAGGGCCTGGGTGGCTCAGTTTCTTAAATGTCTGCCTTTGGCTTAGATCATGATCTCAGGGTCCTAGCCCCGTGTCGGGCTCCCGGCTCAGCAGAGAGTCTGCATCGCCCTCTCCCTCTGCTTCTCTCCCTGCTTGTGTGTTCTCTCTCTCTCTCTCCATCATACAAATAAAATCTTAAAATAATAATAATAATTTTGACTAGTCTTTCATATTTTATAAAATCTTCCTCATTCATCTTTACTTTTAACGGTAACTGGTGCCTTAAGTTCAGGACTGTTCTGCATGTCTGTACAAGTTGTGCACTGCCCAGTTCCGAGGGCACATTTGCACACGTAGACATTATGGAGCTTTGTGTTTATTATGACAAATTTCTGGCAGATGGCAGTAGTGTGTCTCGAGAATGAAGAGGTTTGTTCTAATTCCCACACAGGTGCAACATGGGCTAGCTGTGCATTTACTACCATTCCTTAAGACTTTAGGGAATTCAGTGCAAGAAATCAGGTTGGAGCTCTTCTTTCCTTGCTGCTGACTTAAAATCGGCTCCAGTCCTGCTAGTTGTCACTGGTCTGACTGGTTTCTAGCCATTTCACTGGCATCTTTTCTTCTGTTCTTGCTCCTGTGGGTCCTTATCTTTTCTTAAAACAAAACAACTCTTTACCATTGTTTGAGGGAGGTACCAGAAAAAATGAAATTGGATACATGTATTCAATTTGCCAAGTTTATCTGGACGTGCACAGAAGTAGCAGAGATGGAAGGTCCTTAAGGGCTTTGGGCTGCATTCACTCCTCTAGAGTCTGGGAGGTCTTCAGGATGATTGCAAAGGGCTTGTATGCACAAACGTACCTATCCAGAAAATGTTCTTCTATTTAAAAATATTTAAAATTTATGTTAAGGAAATACCATGGAATACATGCCTGTGGCTCTCAAGATGTTTGTTGCAGTGCTGTTTTAAAAATTAAAAACAAAGCAATGTGTAACAGGAGATTGTTAAATTATACTACGTCCCTATTCATCTCCACTGAAAATCAGATTGTGAACGAACATTTACTGACATGGATGTATAAGTATGATCTACTCTTGAAATGATAAATCAGGTCACTAAACAGCTTGATCCTGTAAAAGTAAATTGTCCAAAATGTATGCAAATACATGCCTAGATAAAAAAAAAATAAGGAAAAAGGGGCACCTGGGTGGCTCAGTTGGTTAAGTGTCTGTGTTCGGCTCAGGTCATGATTCCGGGGTCCTGGAACCAAGTCCCATGTTGGGCTCCCTGCTCAGTGAGGAGTCTGCTCCTCCCTCCCCCTCTGCAGCTCCCCCGGCTTGTGCTCTCTATCTCAAATAAAAAAATAAAATCATTTAAAAAAAAACCCTGTGCTCTCTTTTAAAAAAATATGGAAGAATATACAAGAGCCCATGGTGGAATTGTGGGTGATTGTATATGTTTTTGCTTCTCTACATTTTATACTTTTTCTATATTTTACTCTTTTAAATATTAACAAGATAAAAAGCTACTCATGTAAGTCAATATTGTAAAGGACAGGACTTCCTATTCACAGATGTCAGGTGCTCTTGACGCCCACCACAGATGTGGTCAGGCCACCAGGAGCTTGGGAATTTGAGCTACCTTCCCTTGATCTGATGCAAAATTGCTGTGGGTCAGGGGCTTTCTGATACAGTTCCAAGGTCCCTATATATAAGGTTCCATAGAGATATTCAGTTAACTACTCAGTGTTTGGAAAAGCGTTATTTTCCCTCTGAGTCTGGTGTGCTTCCTTCTTCCGATGACAATTAGGTAACTTACTGAATTTCCCTCTTTATAGGTTTCCACAAAACCCAAAACCAATGTGAAAGTCAACGATTACAACTTTGTCATCCCTTGTGGCCTCTGTGGTTGTGTCTTTCAGGTCTTGTGCTTTGTCAGGTTATCAGATTTTCTGCTATTATTTTTATTTTCACCGGTTCTAAGGGTCTCCCGTTTCCATCCTCATCATCATCATCTAAAATTCCACCAGCAGTAGCCTCAAATCTTTGGTGATGAAAACAGGTACGGGTAAACAAAACCCAAACAGATAAACAACCAAAACTCTTATCTCTGTTGGCATGCCAGGACTGTGTTGACTCAGAGTGTGCCTAGGACATCTTGTGGTCTTCGAGTCCACGTCACTGGCCCCATCTAGCTCTTGCACCACCGGCAGGTGTTCTGGACGCAAACATCTAGCTGGGGGGCATCTCTCCGTCGTGACAGATCATGGGCTGCAGAGGGTAAACAGGCCATCGTGACAAGGCTGAAGACTTATGGACCTACCATCCTGGTCGTAGCTAGGGCTGATTCTATCTCTGTAGAGACGGGAGAGGAGAGGGCACATTAAGTGTGGGATGGGACGAGGAGGGAGAGGTTTACTTCACTCCCCACGGTAACGGGACTTGGCTGTCCTTCCCCTGGCTGGCCCTGAGCTACTGTTCCTGGGTCCATATCAGCTCACACAGGGATCCCGGCTTCCCTGAGTTTGAACAGCCCTCTTCCTCCCAAATCATAAATCCCTTGGGGTGAGCGAGCAGGACCTGGCTTTCTTCTGAACACAGTGGGTTCCTGGCTTCGCCCAGTAAGGAGTGTAGAGGCTGTGTTGTGGTTCCTATCCCTGGAGCAGGGGGTTCTCTCATCCTGAGCATGAGACGGTGTGTTGAGCACGGACTCCAGAGTCAGACAGACCCAGGATTCACGCAGGGCAAGACCCTGATGAGCAGGTTACGGAATCTTTCTGAGCCTCAGTTTCTCTGTAAGTAAAATGAGGTAATGGTTCCTACCTCAGAGCATTACAGGTGATAACAGTAAACACCTGGCAGGTGGCAGGTGCTCAATATAGAGGGGTCATTGCGATCACGTTTTTCAAATCCTATTGGGCCTGATTTTGAAGGCAGAGGGACTTGCAGGTGTGCACAGGCCACCTTCCCAGCTTGCTCTGCTGCTGAGCACCAGCCAGACCGAACCCTTCACTGTTTTCCACCCCCACCCCCTTCTCTGGCTACGACTGCATAGCTTCCTGCCTCCTTGCCTTTACTCCTGCGGTGCCTGCTGCTTCTTCCCTTCATCATCCCTGGACCAAACTGCATGCCCTCCGCCCCCTGGCCTTTGCTGCAACCTGGTTTTTGCTCAGCATACCTGGTTTCCCTTGTGGCCCTCCTCGGTGGAGGCTGGTAATCCTCAGGCTTGGTTGCTCTTTGCAGACCACTAAATTTTTGAGGCTGCTTCTGTCGGACTCTGCTCCTTTCTTGCCCTGGTGGCTGATTTCCACATTCACTGAGCCTTGGGCACCTGGCTCCTAGGGGAGCATCTGTCTCTTCCCCCGGGAGCTCGCCTTTGTCCTAGACACATCAACATCCATGCGGAAAACGTGACCAAATCCATGCACACTGGGGGACCCTGAGCGGCTCTGCCTCTGGTCCATTTCTCTCAGCCATCCCCTGGGCCATGCACACTGCCAGGGGCTCTGTTTCCTGGCTGCCCTCCTGGGCTCACCCTCCATCCTGCCCAGGGCCTCAAGTCTCTTGCAATTCCTGGGCCCCTGGGTCCCCTTGTCTCTTTCTCTCCTCTGGCAAAACCTCATTCAGAAGAAAGCCTCTGCTTTTCTGATTTCACCCTGTGGAGCCCATTAGAGAAAATTCTGGTCTGATTGATGCTGCTGTGAATTCAAGGCCTCCAGCTTTCAGTGGCTCTGTGGCTAGGGTCCAGTCGGCCTTCTGGGAGCTCCTGTTCAATCCTCTCTCCCAGTCCCCAAAGCGGCTAACCCTCGTCCACTCGGGTCCCTTCCTTTCTTCCCTTCTGCTCCACAGCCCAGCTATTTTTTTTTTTTTTTAGGATTTTTTTAAGGATTTTATTTATTTATTTACGAGAGAGAGAGAGAGAGAGAGAGCGAGCGCACAAGCAGGGAGGAGCAGGCAGAGGGAGAAGCAGGCTCCCCATTAAGCAGGGAGCTCCATGTGGGACCTAATCCTAGGACCCCAGGATCACGACCTGAGCTAAAGGTAGACTCTTACCAGCTGAGCCCCCCGGGCGTCCCTGTCTTAGAATTTTTCCTCCTAGAAACAAAATGTGGTGGACACAGTGCAAACCCCCTGCTGCTCTGCCCCCCACCCCCCGTCAATTGTCTTTCCTTCCCCAAAGCCATCATGAGTCCAAAAGTGGTGAGTCTCCTTTCCACCGAAGTTTTTATTCTTTTATATATATTTATGGAGCCAAATTCTTCAGCAGTGCTGTTTCACATGCTATAAAAATTCATGTAAACTGTATAAAATTATTTTTATTTTCTTGCAATATGCTTTCTTTCACTTTACATTATGCTTTGGGGATATATCCATCTCTCTACAACGTGTTCATTGTTACCAGCGAATATGGTACTGCATTCTGTGAATGTATCAGAATTTATTCATCCCTCGGTTGATAACATTTAGGGTGTTTTCTGTCTTTTTGTGTTTTCAGTTTATTTTATTATTATTTTGCTATTACAAGTAATACTTGGATTTCCCTTGAGGCCCAGTATGTACTAAATTATGGTAAGGATTCTGTGTTTCCTGAGGTACAGAGTTCTTATATAGATCAAGTTTGTAGCCTATTATTCACATCTTTTATTTTTCTGTGATTCTATCTATTTTGAGAAAATGGCACTACAATCTCTCAGCAAATGAATCACATTCTCTTTGAGACTGAGCATCTTTTCAGTTTATCTCTTGTGAGGTTTTGACATTAGGTTTCATTTACCTGGTAAATGTTTTCCACTGTTTCTTCTTTTTTTTTTTTTCTGGTAAATTTTTTCTTTCTTTTAATCCTTTTTGCCCCCAAACTTATGTGCACTGATATTATATTGTTATACCTGCTTTCTTTTCATTAAATTTTGTCTGGTATGGGTTTTTTAAGTCCCTCTCCGCTGCTACACTTTTTAGCTTTTCTCTGATGTTATATTTTCAGTATGCCCCTCTAAGTCGTGAATGATGGTAATGTTTATAAAATCTAGTTTTTATAAAACGAATTGTCACTAATGACTATAGTAAACCCGTATGCCACACTTACTATGTGCCAAGCAGTGCTCTGAGTGTTTTTATTTCATGTTTTAATGTATTAAAATGTTCATTTCCCACAGAACCTGTGAGGGAGGTATCAATTTATTTCAGTTTACTAGTGAGGAAAACTGAAGCACAGAGAAGTTAAGTAACTTGCCTAAGGCCACAGAGTTAATGCAGGTCAGCATTGTACCCCACACTGTCTCGCTCTAGAGTTGGTGCTCTATAGGCTGGTTTAATCTATTCCCTTCTATTGGGATTACTGATTGATTTCTATCACATTAGTTTGTATCTTCTCTTTACAACTGTATTTTTTTGGCTTCCTTTGTTCTTCCTGTTTGCCCTTCTGTTGGTTTTATGATGTTCCTTTAAAAAATAACTTTATGTACTTTTAAATTTAGTTTCTATCTTATCAAACTTCATAGAGAATCAAACAATACTACAAGTTAGGCTTTAAAAAAAAAAAAAGGCAAACATCCCTTAAACTCATCCCCATTTCCCCCTCTGCGTAAATACCTTTGGTTCTTAGAAAATTCTGTTATTATATTCTGATTTTCCAGTTTTAGGCTTATCTTCTCTTTAGGCTTATGTTTGCCTGCTATGGTCAATAAAAATGGGGTTCTCAATTTAGATTAAAAAAATAAAAATAAAACCCAGTTCCCCAGACATGACATAGGAGGCTCACTGGCACCTGGGGGGTAAGTGTAAAAATAAAAAAGTAAATATAAATAAATGAACAAAAATGGGGTTTCTTTCATACATATATACCTTATATACACACACTTTCTAATTTATTATATCATAGGTCTTATTTAAAGTATGGTAAGCCAATATTCATATTATCATGATTATGTATATGTTATTCATATCTGGTTTACCATTGTAATTTTCCCAGTACCTTTTTTTCTACTTGCACTTAATAATTGTCTTTTGTTGTTGTTCATTTGGTTTCCTACATGTTTCAGTGATTTACCCCAGATTCTTGACCAGTTCCATAAATCTGAAAAATAGAGGGAAGCAGGCTAGAGAGCAGAAATCAAGCATACACATGAAATACACGTATAGAGAGGGGAAGCAAACAATGCAAAATATTAATTATTGTATTATTAATTACTTATATTATAAATAATAATATAATTACTGAACCTAGGTGGTGAGTATCACTGTACTCTTAACTTTTCTGTATGTGTGAAAATGTTCATAGTAAATCAGAAAAAAAAAATGAAGCTGATATGAAGCCTTGAGTCCATGAATCACTTTAGGATAGACTGTCTCTACCATAGAGAATCCCCAAAAGTGTTTCTTTTGGCCTATTTTCTTGGGGTAGCCAAATTTCTCAGGAGAATGTTCCAGTCTCCTTCCTGGAGGGTAAGTGTAATTGGTCAGCATTTTGGCTAAATGAAAAGATGGCGTGGGGGAAGTATGCATCCCATAATTTAATATCTGAAATTTTACTTAAATCCTCTGTTTTTTTGTTTAGAGGAACCCTGACCCCAATAATACCGTGTTTTCTCCAGGACAGCGACACCTTCCCCCCCACCCCCCACCCCCTTAACCTCTCCAGGGAATAAATCTCATTTCCTGCTGCTTTGGGGGAAGGCCATAACCCAGCTGAGTGGCATTGGGGAGGATGTCTGCTTCTCAAAGAGACTTGCAACCAGTTGCCACAGCTTGAGCCTCACTGTCACCCGTGCTTCTAGAAGAATCTATTGCTGCTAATGTCTGAGCTCCCAGGGCATTCAATAGTACAGATCAGGGAGTTTCTTGGCTTTCTCCATTGATGCTGCAAAATTTATCTTCTTGGACATGTGTAGTTTTTATCATTTGACCATTTGGAAGCTTTCCAACTTCCAAAATATCTTGTCTCCTATTTTCTTTGTGTGTTTATACAATTTTTTAAAGTGCCCTTTAACGCTGCTTTATTGGGATTTCAGAAAAGAGTGCAGGCTAATGCATGCAATCAATCCACCATCCTTTACTAAAAGTCAATCTGGTGTTCTTTAGTCTCATTCCCATATACTCATTTGAAAGTTATACATTCTTTGTATTCTTTTAATGGGATATCCTTAAAATTTTAATATTCCTGCTTGACCTCACAAAGTCTAAAAGATAATCAATATCCCTATCTTCTTAGTAAATAATGCAAAGACCACAGAATGCTTTAACTTTGATCTTTGGTTTCCCGTTTTCCATGCTAATTTGGCCCAATATTTTAGGTCCTCCTTGTCTATAGCACTTCCTCCAAAGTAGTCCCTTCATCAATATATATTTATTGAGGCCCCCCTACCATGTGACAAGTAGTTTTCTAAGTACTAGAAACAGCCGTAAATGAGACTGAGTTACATTTAGAAGATATTTTGTGTTAAGTTGGACTATATAAAATTGTCAATATTGGACCAATTTTTAGTGGCAAAGAACTAATTTTATATGGTTTAACATATGTATGCTTAAATATATATGTGTTTACATAATTCATATAAAATGACAAATGCATTTTCAACTCACCTAAACAGTTAATAATTTCATTCCTTCCTCCTGTGTCTATTTGTACCCCATGCCTCTCTTAGTTTTGTTTCCTTTTCAGGGAGGATCTGTGAGTGATCAATGCTCTAGGTTCTCCTCTGAAATGTACTTGTTACACTTGAATAATAGCTTACCAGAGTATATTATATTTCTTGGCTGGCCATTAAGTTATTTCCAGTTTTTTTGAAGGTATGTTTGCTGCTAAATCAGCTGTCCATTTAATCATTTTCATTCATAGATAATCAGTCCTTTCTCTTGGGTTGATTTTAAGATACTCTGTCTTTGATGTTTTTCATGTTCATGATAATGTGTCTTGATTTGGATTTTGTTTTCGTTTATCCTACTCACACCTCAAGGATGCTTCCTACAACTACGGATTCAGGTCCTACCTTCAAAATTTCTCAACTGTCTTCTTGGAAATATTGTCTCCTCCAAAGTCTCTCTATTCTCTTTGTAGAACTCCTAGAAGGCGTATGTTGGACCTTCCCATTCTGCAGTCCATGTCTCCTACCTTCCATTTCATATCTTCTTTCTCGGTGATTTTCTCCGATTGCCCTTCTAGTTTACTAATTCTTTTTCCATCTGTAGTCAAATGACTTTTTTTTTCATTTTAATAACTATATTGTCCACCTCTAGGTGGCCTGTTTAATTACTTTTCTTTTTGACAAGCAATGCAAATAGATCATCTTTCAAGACAAAATAATGATTACACAGGTCACAACTAAACATGCTTGGCTATTTCAGTACTGTGTTAAATACCCACTCCCCCTTTTTAGTGCATTTGAGATGTAGATGTTGTCACTGTTGTGGGACTTGCCTTTTGGCCTGGTGAGAGACACGTAAACAATATATAATGGATCCGGTTACTCTATTCTACCTATGTTTCTGGTATGTTCTGAGACAGACCCTGGGATGCTACTGCATTGAGTAAAGACTGCTCCACCCTACTTTACCCCTGAGTTATTGGCAGATAAGACCAAAGGAGAACAATCTGCAATAAGTTTGACTTACCACAGTCCCCGACTCACCACAGATGGTCTCCAATTTACAAATTTCAGCTTACCAATTTTCAACCCTAGGATGGTGCAAAAAAGATCTGCAATCGGTAAAAACCAAACTCCAAATTCTGAATTTGGATCTTCTTCCAGGCTAGAGATTCACGGTATGATCTCATCTCTTGATGCTGGGCTGTGACAGTGAGCAGTGGCTCCCAGTCTTCCCCGTGATGAGAAGGGTCAACATTCCCATGCACTGAAAACCATTTTGCACCCATGCAACCTTCTGTTTTATCACTTTCAGCACACTATTCAATCACTCAATATTTTTAGGTTAGGAAGATTAAATATATTGTCTCTTCTTTTTTTTTCAAGATTTTATTTTTAAGTAATCTCTGCTCTCAAAGTGAGGACTTGAACTCAATCCCAAGATCAAGAGTTGCCCACCCCACTAACTGAGTCAGTGAAGCTCAATATATTCAACTTATGATACGTATTTTCAACTTACAATATTTCCAATTTGGGATGGGTTTATTGGGATGAAACTTTATGATAAGTGGAGGGAGTTCTGTATTTAGAATGAGGAGTCACTAATGTTCCCTTAAAGAACATGTCACAAGAGAAAGACTGCCTAAGAAATCTTCTCATTTGGTGCATGTTGAGATTTTATTTGAAATCCATATACTTGTGTATTTCAAGTGTTTACAGCAAAACTGCCCTTATGGAACATTAAAGAATATCATACATTTTAATCTTTACAAATACATTTTAAAATTATTTTTATGCTATATCCAGATTACGTTGGCAATTCCTGGATTTAAAAAACCCAAATGGATCACCCTCTTCTAAAAATTCAGTTGAGAATGTCAGATACTAAGCAACAAAGGGACATGAAGGAAAAGGAAAGGCAAGCAGGTTCTTGCGGAAATAATCTGGTTCAAAATACTTCATATCTGGCCCTTTTTATTGCACCACATCTAGAGGTACAAAATGCTTGTCCATCTATTTGGTGATGCATAAGTTTGATCACTTGGCTAAAATGATCCACCAGGTTTCTTCATTGTAAAAATACACTTAATAATTAATACATCCTCTATCTGTGGAGTGACAATTTGAAGACACGTGAACATCCCTTTCCTCAGTAATCTTTCACTTTCTGGTTTTAGCATTCTTTGGTAATCCTTGCTTGAATCAAATATTATCTGAAGGCAGCAAAATAGTAATTTTTAGAAAAGATTATATCATTCCATCTACATGTAGTAGCTGATTTCTTCTGTAAGCAGGAGCTTTTAGAAAGCCTGTGTTCACATCGAAAGGTTGAAATCAAAGATGTTTAACCTGAATCTAATGATAAGGAAACAGTCAGTTGAATCCAGAACATGTTGCAAGACATCTCCCCTAGACTCTTCAAAAGAAGTGAATGTCAAGGGTTGGGGAGTACTGTTTCAAATGAAAAAAGTTCATAGGGACCTCACAACCTGATAAGATGCGTTGGATCCTGAATTTAAGAAGAAAGAGAAAAAAGAAAGAAAAAATAGCTGCAAATGACATTGTGGGAGAATTGGGAAAATTTGAATATTTAGTATATGCTAGGTAATATTAAAGAATTATGTTAATTCTCATTGTGTTTAGGTAGAATTGTCCTTATTCTTAGGAGATGTATGCAGTCTACAATGATTTCAAATGCTCTCACACACAAAGCACGTAACGCATACACAAGCACAAATATCTCCAACCAACCCAAACATTTTAGAAACTAAAGATAAGATAGTATCAAATAGAGAAGCATGAGTGTGTCTTGCATCTACCTCTTGTATTAATGTAAGTTTGGTCAGAAAGACAGAAGCCACTTATACATTTCAAGTGTAAAAGGCTTTAATACAGAGAGTTCAAGGTTTAGGGGCACCTGGGTGGCTCATTCGTTACATGCCTGTTTTCGGCTCAGGTCACAATCCCAGGGCCCTGGGATTGAGCCTGCTTCTCTCTCTCCCATGCCCCCTGCTTGTGTTTCCTCTCTCGCTATCTCTCTCTCTGTCAAGTAAATAAATAAAATCTTTAAAAAAAATGTTTATGAAACTGTTGGAAGAGCTGGAGGAGTGATCATCTCGGCTTGCACTTGAAGGAGAGATGCTCAAAAGTTCACCTGACAGCTACAAATGAGCAGCTCACCCAATTGTCTTAGGCAACAAAACCAATGAATGTGATTCTTAAGAAGGTCATCCAGAAGCTGTTTTAAACCCCAAGTCTCTCTGCCTACCCATCTGCCTGCAAGGACCAAGGAGAATAACCGTCTCTCTTGCCTCTCACACTGACTCTAACCTAGGTTCAGAGACGGAAGGGGATTCTGGGAAATACAGTTCCAGGTGTCTTTTCTGCATTACAGACAAGACCTGAGGTGTAGTGATGAGGGCCGCTTGGGTGGCTCAGTTGGTTGAGCATCCGACTCTTGACTTCGGCTCAGCTCCTGGTCTCAGAGTTTCAGGGTCATGGGATTGAGCCCTGCGTGGAGCCCACAGTATTGGGCTCTGCACTCAGCCAAGAGTCTGCTTAATATGCTCTCTGGGGGCACCTGGGTGGCTCAGTCTTAAGCACCTATAATAAATGAAAAATAAAATAAAATATTTTTATTTTAAAAATAAAATCTTTAAAAAACAACAACAGATTCTCTCCCTCTCTTGTCCCACACCCTGTACACACACTCTCTCTCAAATAAATAATCTTAAAAAAAAAAAGAGATGGTGATGATACTAATTTAGAGACGCTATAGTGCAGCTGTATTCTATATTATAACCTCCGCTAAAACAATTAGAATACCAAAAAATGCCTTTTAAAAATATATGATAAAATATGCATAACATAAAAATGATCAGTGTTAAGTGCATGACTGTTCAGTGGCATTAACACAGTCACACTATTGTACTGCTACCGCACCTCCAGAAATTTTACATCTTTCCAAACAGAAGCTCTGTGCCATTTTTTAAAAAAAGATTTTATTTATTTATTGACAGAGAGAGAGATCACAAGTAGGCATAGAGAGTGGAGGAAACAGGCTCCCTGATGAGCAGAGAGCCCGATGCGGGCCTTGATCCCAGAACCCTGAGATCATGATCTGAGCGGAAGGCAGAGGCTTTAACCCCCTGAGCCACCCAGGTGCCCTCTGTGCCATTTTTTAAAAAATATTTTCTTTATTTATTTGACAGAGAGACAGAGCACAAGTAGGCAAAGAGGCAGGCAGAGAGAGGGGGGGAAGCAGGCTCCCTGCTGAGCAGAGAGCCCGATGTGGGACTTGATCCCAGGACCCTGAGATCACAACCTGAGCTGAAGGCAGAGGCTTTAACCCCCTGAGCCACCCAGGTGCCCATCTGTGCCATTTTTTAAAAAAGTTTATTTATTTATTTGAGAGAGAGAGAGAGCACACAAGTGTGAGGGGCAGAGGGAGATTGAATCTCAAGTGGGACTCTGAGCTGAGCCCGACCCAGGGCTTGATCTCATGACCATGACATGGGGAAACCTAATTGCCTGGGGCCACCAAGCGCCCCCCTCACCCCCACCCCCCTCAGGCCATTAAACAATGTATCACTTCTTCCTGCCTCTCCCAGCCCCTGGTAACCTCTAATCTACTTTCTGCCTTGGCCTTTGCCTATTTTAAGTACCTCATCTGAGTGGACTCATACAAGATTTGTTCTTTTGTGTCTGGCTTTTTTCATCTAACATAATGTCTTCCATGCTATAACATGTGTCAGAATTTCCTTCCCTTTTAAGGTTAAATAATATTCTATTGTGTACATAGTCCACACTTTATCTACTCATCTGCCAGTGCGCACTTGAGGCTCTTTTCCACCTTTTGACTCTTGTGAATAGTTCTGCTATGAACACAGAGGTACAGATAATCTGTTCCAATTCCTGCTTTCAGTTCCTTTGGGTATCTACCCAAAAGTGGAATTGCTGGAGTATATGGCGATTCTAACTAATCCTAACTAATTCAAACCAAGTCTGGAAAAAAAAAATCTAAATTTCCCAAGGGATAGGGGATTTCGGACAGAGGAAGCAGCATGAAGGGGGATGCTCAGGGTCTCGAAAGAGATGGTGTGCTCAGGGAACGTCAAGTGTGTCATGTGGGAGGAGATGAGACTGGAGTGGGCTGGCAAGAGCCAGGCAGAGCCAGGCAGAGCCAGAGAGAGGGTGCCTTGAGTAGGCAGGACTTCGGCAGAGACACCTGCCTCAGGCTATGCACGTGGCCAAGGTGAGAAGCAAGCAAGAACGGTTGTGATGTGACTGGTAGTAGAAATGGAAGACAGGGGGCCCATTCAAGATACATTCAGGAGCAACAATTAGGATTGTGCTTAAATATATGAAGTGGACGTGTCATCAAAGGTCTGGGCTCTTGGGCTTTCCGTTCTCAGAGGCCCTGGGGGTGCAGTTCAGCCTTTCCCGTGGGAAGCATCCTCCTCTTGCTCTAATTCTTTGGGCCCAGAGTCTCTGGCCCTGATGCCTCTCACGGCCTTTCCCAGGTCACATCTGCCTTCTGGTGTTCCAGGATAATTTCATAAAGTGGAAGATGGGAGTGCCCTTAACCCTATAAATGCTGGCTCTTCCCAGGCTGCGGGAGGGGCGTGCAGTGAAGCTGTCAAGAGCCATTCGAGTTCAGGCTGGCCCCTGGGCAGGGCACGGTGCCCCTGGGCAGTTGAGTAAGAGCAGGGCCCTCAGCCTCAGCTCTGCTCGTGGGCCGGCCAGCTGGTCGGTGGGAAGGATAAAGTTCATGCGGCTTGGGGGAAACTGGGTGAGGAGTTCAGCCTTACTCTTTGATAATCTTTCCAGGTAGCACCTTTCTGCCACAGAAGCCCCCTGATACCAGGACACTCATTAACCCTCTGGGTGCCAGGGAAGGGCAGGAGGTGAGCCCTAGGAGGCAGCTGAGGTCAGCTTTCTTTGAACCTCCACGTGGTATTTACTCAGGGCAATTGTTGCCAGAGGCCCAGGCCCCTGGAGTATAAAGCCGAATGTGTGCTCTCTGTGCCCAGAACTGAGCAGGTGA
>PITA01023935.1:0-27185 GCA_004023965.1 Spilogale gracilis
AAAAAAAAAAAAAAAAAAAAAAAAAAAAAAAACCTATAGTATTTATTACTAGTTATTTGCTATTTATTAAACCACCTTAAATCTGAATAGCTTAAAGCAAGAAGTATGTTAATAGCTCTCTTCAGGGGAATTGGTTAAACAGCTCTTCTTCTTCTTCTTTTTTTTTTAAGATTTTATTTATTTGACAGAGACAAACACAGCCAGAGAGGGAACACAAACAGGGGGAGTGAGAGAAGGAGAAGCAGGCCTCCTGCCAAGCAGGGAGCCCGATGTGGGACTCGATCCCTGGTCTCCGGGATCATGACCTGAACCGAAGGCAGTCGCTTAACCAACTGAGCCACTCAGGCGCCCCTAAACAGCTCTTCTGTTCCAGTCATGATCTCAGGGTCCTGGGATGAGCCCCACATCAGGATCTCTCCTCAGTGGGTAGTCTGCTTGTCCTCTCCCTCTGACCCTTACCCTTGCTCATGCTCTCTCTCTCTCTCAAGTAAATAAAAATCTTAAAAAAAAATAGCTCTCTTCAAATTAGAGAAAAAATTCACATGCTACTTCCTTAATATCTATAACAACCAACTGAGAAAGGCATCACAACTTTACCTCCTATTTTACAAATTAAAGCAATCTTCATCTTAAGAAATCCTCCAGACGATTCTGATGCACACTAAAGTCTGAGAACCACTGTTCCAATCCCCATTTCCCTCCTATCTTCTTTTGCTTCTTTGTTCAACTTGGATTTCATGACGTAGTATTTTAAGAACCTAAATTTCCTTTCCCTTTCATCATCTCCACCTCATAAAACCTTAAAAACCCTTGATAAGCTCAATTATCTACTTTCTCCAAGTGTATCGCCAAGTTGCTGACAGATGAAAAAAATAGAACATACTATCACCTCAATAAGGCTTTCAACTGTCAATAAATCATCTGGTCAAAAGGGAATGGTAATTTTAAATCCTATTCATTCCCTTCAAATAGCACCACTTCCTTCTTCCTTCCTCATTCTGAGTAGATGACCTACCCTCCTACTTAACAGAGAAAATAGAATCCACCAGATGGATACATCCTCAACTTCCCACCATCCAATCTACACAACTTGCTGTATCTCCATCCATATTCTCCTCTATCCCTTCTGTTAAAATAATAAATCAAGTAGCCCTCCTCTTATCTAAGACCAAAACCACCTGTGAGCTAGATCTCATTCCCCCTTGCTCTTAAAAATCACATTATCAATTCTTCTTCTCTCTCCATATTATTTACCTTTTCCTTCAGTTACTTATGACACATAATCAGTACTTTAGTATATACAGTGAAATGCCATACAGTCATGAAAAAAAGAAAAAGATAGTTATTTCTGTCCTCATATGGAACACGACATGCCTTCCCAAAATTCAAACCCATATACCCAACTGCCCATAATCATCCTTGGGTTGGATGTCTCATAGGCACTTCAATGTGTCTAAAATAACTCTTCTCATCTCCTCCTAAAATCTGTTCTTTTGGAGGCTCTCTAATATTCCTTAACTCAGTAAACATCACCCACATCCACCCAAGTGCCCACCCAGAAATCTAGCTGACATACTTTCCTACAACCCTCTCCTTCATCTCCTATCTAATCAACCATTATGTTCTGGTAATCTTATCTATTAAATATTTCTTATGTTATTCCAGCTCTCTCATCTCCACTGCCACTATCTTTGTCCAAGTCAACATCATCTCTCACCCGGGCTTCTGCATCCACAGAATCTCCTCCAATTCTGAGTCCACTAGAATGCAGCCAGAGCAGTCACTTCAAAAGGAACATCTAACCATGGCTCTTACCTATCAAAACTGTTAAGTTTCCTATTTCCACGAGAATAAAGTACACAATACTTAGCAAAGCCTATAGCCTTTGCATCATCTAAACATGGTTTACTCTTGGGCACCTGGGTGGCTCAGTGGGTTAAAGCCTCTGCTTTCGGCTCAGGTCATGATCTCAGGGTCCTGGGATCAAGGCCCGCATCGGGCTCTCTGCTCGGCGGGGAGCCTGCTTCCCCCTCTTTCTCTGCCTGCCTCTCTGCCTATTTGTGATCTCTCTCTCTGTCAAATAAATGAGTAAAATATTTTTTTTTAAAAAGAGTCTTAAAAAAAATAAAATAAAATAAACTTGGTTTACTCTTGTCTCATTTTACACCACTGTCCCCTATCTGCATTCCAGTCACATGGAAATATATATCTCTAAACTATGCTCTTTCCCATTCAGAAGCTTCATGATTATTCTTTCTCCTGGAATGAGATTCTCCTCCTCATTTGCCTAGCAAACTCCTTTTCATCTTTTGGGTCTCAGTAAAAATGTAATATCCTCAATAAAACCTTTTCCAAACCTTCAAATTTGGTCAAGCCAATTTTAAGCCTCCCCTCTAACTTATCAGACATCCATTCATTTATTTGTTCAACAAATATTTATTGAGCACCTAAACTATAAGTTGTACTATATACAGTTGTCATGCTAGGTACAGAGGACATAACTGAACAATACTAACAGTCTCTTTCCTGATTAAATATATATCTTAGTGGAAAATATAATCATTACCCAAAGAATTATTTAATTTTTGTTGCGATAAATACCACTATTCAGGGGAAGTACAGTGTGCTTTGAGAATGAATGAATGTCTGATAAATGGGGAAAGGAAGGAATTCAAATCCAGGTCCTCTGACTCCAAAGTCTAAGCTTCTTTTCCCACTACACTAGCTATAAATTCAAGCTTCATTTTATTACTACCCATAACTAATTTTAACTTTTTTCTTCATAACTCCAACAGATTCAAATTCTGCATAGTTCTTTCTTGTACTTCGGGAGGCAGTCCTGAACTCCCCACCACTCAATATGGCAGTTCTCCAACTCCTCAAGGCCAATAAATCCCCTGACTATGAGTACTGTTCTGGGAGTAAAGTAGGTAGGGACTGGGGCAGGGGAGTTATGGCATATAAAAATCGTTTATATACAGTACAGGACTATGTGCAGAGACTGTAGGAACACAAAAGATGGAAAGATTAATTTTGTCCGGGGCAATAACATAAGTAAAAGTGCTCTGCAAAATGTAAAAGGTTACTCAAATGATTGTTATTAGTGGTGGGAGTTGTGGTAGTGATTTCTCCAAGCAATGGAATCCTCCAAGGACAAAAAAGCAAAACAAAATAAAAAAACTATCTATCCAAATAGAAAAACAGTATGGCCATTTGCTTATTTAACCCAGAAAGAAAAGGTGAAATATATTTTTCTTCATTCACTCTTAGTATCCCATTTTAACTCATTTTACATTTTACAAACAAAATTCTTATTTGCAGCAAATGACAAACAAATTTGGTGGCGCCTGGGTGGCTCAGTTGGTTAAGTGACTGCCTTCGGCTCAGGTCATGATCCCGGAGACCCAGAATCAAGCCCCACATCGGGCTCCCTGCTCGGCGGGAAGCCTGCTTCTCCCTCTCTCACTCCCCTTGCTTGTGTTCCCTCTCTAGCTGTGTTTCTCTCTGTCAAATAAATAAAATCTTTAAAAAAAAAAAAAGACAAACAAATTTATGTACTTTAGGAGCACCTGGGTGGCTCAGTTGGTTAAGGGTCTGCCTTTGGCTCAGGTTATGATCCTGGGGTTCTGGGATCAAACCCTATGTTGGGCTTCCCACTAGCAGGGAGCCTGCTACCCCCCTCCCTCTACCCTTCCCTCAACTCGTGTTTGCTGTCATGTGCACATTATCTTTCAAATAAATAAAATATTTTTTATAAAATTTATGTATTTTACTTATCTACTTTCTTTCATTGCATCAAAAAAAATCTTAAGTTCTGATACTTCTAATATATTATGATCACATCTCAATTATTAAGGAGTCACTGAAGTTAAAACACACATGTGCGCGCGCGCACACACACACACACACACACTAAAATATTAAATGCAGGGGCCACTGGGTGGCTCCATCAGTTAAGCTTTGGACTCTTGGTTTCCACTCAGGTCAGGATCTCAGGGTTGTAGGATGGAGTCCCTAGTCAGGCTCTGCGCTCAACCTCGAGTCTGCTGGAGATTCTCTCTCTTATTCTCTTTTTCCCTCCCCCTGCTCTTTCTCACTCACTCACTCTGGAAGATAAATAAATAAATCTTAAAAATATGAATAAAATACAAATGCAGTAAACTCCTTTTAAATTCCTTTTTAGCACAGATTTGGTCACACCACAGGTACAGCCCTCTGGTACTGGTAGTGGAATGAATGGATTGAAATTTAGGGAACTAAGACTCAAGATCACTGATCACTTGGAAAGGCCAGGCTGGGAACCTCTGGACCATATAATCTTTAAGGCATACAGAGTTTTAATTTTTAGTAATTCCCATTCTGCCACATGGAATACATTTCTTAACTTCTGTAATTTTCTTTTTTAAAATATTTTATTTATTTATTTATTTGACAGAAACACAGCTAGAGAGGGAACACAAGCAGGGGGAGTCAGAGAGGGAGAAGCAGGCTCATTGCTGAGTAAGGAGCCCGATACAGGACTGGATTCCAGAACCCTGAGATCATGACCTGAGCCCAAGGCAGATGATGAAGACTGCGTCACCTACGCGCCCCTTAACTTCTGTAATTTTCAATCTCTTCATTCATAAAATAGAAGTAATATCATTTCATAGAATAATTTTAAGAGTTAAATAAAACATGTAAAGAGATTAGCACAGTACATAGCACATAGTACTCAATAAATAGTTATTATTAGTCTTTCAGATCTAAAGTCCTAAGAATTCTATAAACCAAATGCCAGAGAGCACAATAAAATATAGAAAACCTATCTTAGAGGTATTGTTCTTATTCCCCACTAGCAGGAACGTGCTGTAGTTCACAACAAAAGATCATGACCAGGCAGACTTACAGTTAAAAGGGATACCAATGGTCTGTCTAGAGATCTCAGTGCCTCCATACTCTTCCATAGATAAAAAGCCTCTATTTTGAGGGGTTCTATTGTTTAAATAAATTTCTTCATAAGATTCCAAATATCTCATACTTATTCCCTTAGTTCTTTCCTATGAAAGGATGGAAAATGGTTTAGAATTATTTTGAGCCAAATAATTTTAGAGAATTACTAAGTCATGTTTCTGAAATCCTTTATTTTTCCACAAGGATCTAATTTCAAATCTTTCAATATCCTAATTACTTATGTAGTGGGAAAGACAAAATGAAATACAATATTCCAAGGAGTACAAGCAAGTATGACTTACAGAGTTCCCATACTGTTTTTGCCTTTGCTCATACTGTTCATGCCTTACCTCTCATCTGAATCCTACCTATCCTTTAAGGTCCAAATTATACTTTTCTTCAGAACCTTTGATTTCATTCCACCTTTTAACTTTGTGAGTTGAACAAAATAGCTATAAGCATCAGTGTCCTAAAAGAAGAAACTAAAATTTAGAGGTTGAAATTTGGCCAAGTTTACAAAGTTGGTCAATGCCAATACTATGATTTTATAAATCCACTGAAACATCAGTGTTTAGATTTAACTATACAGAAACAAAGTAACAATTTAGTAGCCCCAAGAATATCTGTACCACCAATCTGAATTATTCGGATGGAAAAAAAAATCTAGTTTTTTCAAACATGTATCAAGATAGAAATAAATCTACCTCTTAATGAGCCCAGTGTACTCATTTTAAAAATAATACAATACTCAGAAAAGCTTATTTAAATTGAGTTTTCCAGTTAGGACTCTCATATTTATAAGTATAAACTAGGCAAAAATATAATTTACTTATTCGCATATTTGAGAAGTCCGGGTTTTGAGTTCAAAAGATTTTAGGAGTTCAAAGGACCTGGTTGCTCGTCATCTGTTCTGGCTTCACTCCCAAGCAGAAGTTCTGAGGACCCCAGTCTTATATCCTTCCAGGTTCAAGGCCAGTATAAAAAGAATACTTATCTTCTCTAAAAAATTGATCACAGTCATAGATCCAAACTGAGGTTGGTGCCCATTCCTAAATCAATCTCCCTGATCAGAATGTAATACTTTGGCTAGCAAAACGTGAATAACATAACTATCCTTTGAGCCAGGAATAAAGTGGGCTCTGTCCAAAGCCCAAAGCCTGAGTTCTGGAGAGGAGATGGTTCCCCAGAGTAAAATCTGGGTACTGATGCTAAACAGGGAAATGGACACTGGAAGGAAAAAAAAAGTCCACTACAATCATATAACTAATTAGAGTCCTATCTGGGACCAGAACAATTCAGTGTTTTATTATACTATACTATACTATACTATACTATACTATACTATACTATACTATTTCTTCCAGGAGGAAGAAATTATAAAAGAGGATCTCAATCAGCTCTAAGCCTTGAATTATCTAAAGCTTAAAATTTTTTGCTTTGCTTCTTAAAAGCTATTTTCATGAAAAGACAGCATCACAAAACTCTCCAGGAAATAATTCTGGTCCATATGGAGAGTTTCAGAATCACTTTTCAAGATGATCTTGGCCTTATTATCTACTTTCCATCTATACCTGGCAGGATCAGCCATATAAAATAGTGGGTGACCTATAAGGTCAAATATTTAGGGGGACCGAAAAGCTCCAAAAGCAGACTTTTACCTCA
This sequence comes from Spilogale gracilis, assembly GCA_004023965.1. Lineage (NCBI taxonomy): Eukaryota > Metazoa > Chordata > Mammalia > Carnivora > Mephitidae > Spilogale > Spilogale gracilis. The sequence goes on from PITA01023935.1 coordinate 6,595, forward strand.
ACTTATTAGTATTTTTTAAAATTCTACCACCAAATTAAACAGGATTTTGGAAGAGCTATTGAGCTACGAGCTCCTGGAAAAATACAGACATCCTAGGAAGAAAAACATACCTTAATTTATCCACTCAACCAACATTAAAGAATGTGAAGCAAAAATCAAGGAGGCACCTTGAATATAAGAATGAGCAAGGAAAACCCTTCCTTCTGAGGAGTTTGCAGTTTGGGATAATTATAACACACTGTGAATGAGCTATGACAAATCTCTTATAAAATGATATGGGCCACAGCACAGCAATCACTTCAGAAAAGAGTTAAATGAGAGTCAGCAGACAAGAAGGCCCAGAGATAGTGTGGGGGTACATTGCAAAGGATAATGATGTAACTGAGAAGAAAGATAGGAAGAAACTAAAGAAAAACTTTGCCTTCCATCCAAAGGTTGGCACTATAACCTGGAAAGTAGAGAAGAGAGAGAAAAGGAAAATAGAAATTCAACTAGCAATTAATTAGCAGATGTTACATGTAAGAATTCCTAGTAGGTGATATGGAAGCTATAAAATCGACAAGAGAAGATCCTCATCTTCAAGCCTACAATATACATGGGTAATAAGAAATAGGCAGAAATCACAGAATAAAAATAGACTGCTTAAAGTGCAATAAAGGTGAAACAGATAAATTGCTATAGTTTCATATAAGAAAGAGATAAAGAGATAGAAGAATATTAGAGAAGAATCCAGGAAAGTATCATGAAGTAGGTGTAAAAATGTAGAGGTGAAGAATAGATAAAGATGCTGAGGTAGACAAATGCTGAAAGTTAATTCCAGAAGAAAGGCTATATCAGATTTCTGGCCCTCTTTTGCCTAATGCACCTTTCACATTTTTAACCAATCTGGTAGGGATCATCATAATTCAGTGCCATCATAATTCAGTGCCCAGTCATTCTAGTGGCAACAAAATAAGCTCCTCAGGCAATCAATAGGATAAAAATGTTTTTTAAAAAAAGCACATAGATGACAACACATGATAGAATGGTCTTAAGGGATGTCTTGAATGTCTTGAATAGTCTTAAGGGATGCCTGGGTGGCTCAGTCAGTTGAGCATCTGACTCTTGAGTTAGGCTCAGGTTATGATCTCAGGGTCCTGACAATTAGCCCATGCATCAGGTTCTGCATGCAGCAGGGAGTCTGCTTGGGATTCTCTCTCTCCCTCTTCTGCCCCACCCCACACCCTTTAAAAAAAAAGTCTGAAAATAATCTTTTTATTTTATCTTTCTGAGCTTTATGTTTTTTACTTATAAAATATGGATAAATAACCCCGACTACCCACACAAAGTTGTTGGAAGACAAAGTAAAATAACATATTAAAATGCCTAGAATATGTCTGGTGTATAACAGACCTTTCAGTAAATACTAATTTTTCTTCCCTTCCTAAGGTTGCCATAACAAATCACCATAAATGTAGTCACTAAATTTAAAATTTGTTCTCTCACATTTTGGAGGATAAAGTCTGAAATCAAGGTATTGGCAGGGCTATGTTCCCTCTGAAAGTTATAAGGAACAATGGATTCCTTGCTTCTTCCAGCTTCTACTGGTTATCAGCAATCCTTGCTCCCTAGCTTGTAGCTATATAGTTCCAATCTCTGCCTCCAGCTTCATATCATATGGCCTTCTCCTCTATGTTTCTTTCTGTGTCCCCTCTTCTCCTTGTAAGTACCACCAGTCTTCAGATTTAGAACCCACCCTAAATCTATAATTTCATCTCAAGATCCTTAACTAATTACATCTGCAAAGACTATTTCCAAAAAAAGGTCACATTCTAAGGTGCTGCTGAGTAGATGTAAATTTGGGGGTGGGGGACACTATTCAACCCACCCAGCCTCCCTTCTTCAGATTCACTTGAGTTTGAAACACTGACTACATCTTTTGTGACTGTCCAGGTCACAGGAAAACATTACTTTCTCACTGTTCCTGTAATATTTCCATGGAATTGGATAACAATATCAACAAATGCTTTAAGGAAAACTGGGATTTTAAGAGGGCCCGAGGCAAGGCAGCGTTTTCAAACAGACCCAAACACCTAGGCTCCAGTTCTCTCTCTACCAGTAGCAACTTGAGACCTTGGGCAAATTACATCGACTCTTCAAGATTCAACTTCTTCATCTTTCAATGGAAATATCAAAAAATGGGGGGAGAATTAAGATAATAAATGAGAAGGCATTTGGGGACCTCTAAAATAATATACAAATACTATTCTTTAAAAAACTTTCAGTGTTTAATTATTTAACAAAATACACTGATAATTGCTAGGCGTCATCTTAAATGCCACAGTCCATGACTTCAAAGAGCTCATAGTCCAATACTAATACAAATAAAGACTACGAAATAATTTACGGCTGAATTATTTGGAAATGACCATATATGTTTGACATAGCCAAGAAGAGAATGACCAATGCTACCTTGAAGGAGGAAGAAATTGAACTAAGTCTTACAGGACAGGTAGGTTTTAGCTAAAGAAGAAAAGAATGAATGCTAGGGAAGAAGATAAGACATTAAGGTCAGAAATAACAAATTTCAAAGCTAGACAATATGCCTAGACTTAAGTAGAGCAGCAGCTTCCACAGGTACCTGAATGAAGAGAGCCATGATGAAAGCAGGGTTTTAGGGAAAAAGCCTGGCAGCATTTACAGTCTAGATTGGCAGGAGAGAGATTTAAAGGCAAGGGCATCAACGAAAGGACTGTGGCCCTAATCCAGAACATGTTCATGTTCACTGGTTGCTAAAATCGTGACTGGCAGCAAGATCTATAATTTCTGGAAAGCCACTTACTTCTCAGTTGATAACTCCAAGTCTTTCCCAAGGATTTTTTTCCTCTGCTGACCTCACTAAGCCAATCACTGGACTATACAGAAGCTTCCATTTCACATCTCATCATCTCAGGGCAGAAAGGAAGCATGAAGGACACACAGACAATCCAATCCAATGTAAAATCCTCTCTAAAGCAACATGGATGGGAGTATTGGTAGTTAGAGCCTCTGCTTACACACTTCAGCCTAAGAAATGCCCATTATATCAAAGCCACTTTCTCTTCAAATGACCAAGATCAAATACAGCATCAGCTCCTTGAAGGAATACTTGGGTCCTCCAGAGTCCTGGGCTGCTGAGAAGGTTAGAGTTCATCACTGCTAGAGTAGACAGAGGAATAACATGATCCTGCAGCTTTTGACTAAGATTCAAACCATACCCAGTAGTGGCTGGCTGCAGGGAGGCAGGTCTGAGTCAGTCTGTCAGGCAATGAAATCCTCACTCCATCTGCTCTGAGGGAGTCGTCTGCCAAGTTTGATGCCTGAACACATGAGCTCCCACTCCCACACCAACCACTTTCTCCTCTGAGAAGCAGAAACAAAATCTGTTTCAAATCTTCATCTTTTCTTTTCTTCCCAAAGCCCAGCTCTAAGAAATCACCTTTTCAGTTATAGGCTATAGAAGAGAATAGAGATAGTCCTCTAATGACTCCAAATGGGCAAGATGGCTATAATAAACATACATTAAGCAAAGGCTACCTGGCATTTCCATTGTTAACACATTAGTTCCTTGCTGACACTTATTTTCCCTTATTCCTCTTTTTTTCTTTTGCCTTTTTTGAATGAAATACTAGATATATTTAAAATTGTAATACATACAGAAGTTATAAAACCTCCTAATAAAAAGAACTCTAATGAACACAATACGCTTTAAGGAAAAGAACTTGCCAATACCATTAAAGATCTCTACTACACCCTCTTGTGTCACTCTGGCTCCCATCAGAAGTAACCAATCACCATTCTTCTATCTTATTCATCAAAACTAGATTAATTTGTCCATCTGAAGACCTTCTACCTTCTACTTTGCCACTCCAAAATCTACTTTCACTGCCATTTCTGTCTGCAACTACATACTTAGCAGCCCATCTCTCATCAAATTCCAATCACCTTTGGGAAGCTGAATGCCCACACAATCCTAATTAATGATAATCAAACTGTTGAACACTCAGGGAGTCTCTCCTCCTCAAACATGAGCAAAATCTCCCAAATCACCAACTTGGGTCCCAGTATACTTTATATCAAATAACTCCATACTATTGTTGTTGTTGTTGTTAATATGATATAATATATTAGCAACTAAGTACCCAATGAATAATCCAGGCTCCCCCAATACCAGTGCCTAACTGGTTAATGTGGGTCACTGCTAGAGGCCTAGAATCTCACTATATGACTAGACCATCAATTACTTAGGGGCAGGAATGTCTTCTTCAAGCCTGAGGCTTAAAGATAGCTTTGATTTAGGGGTTAAGGTCTGGTCCTAACTGATTTCAAAAAAGAGTGGCCATACAATTAAGAAAAACTTTAATTTCTTTCTCTCTACCCACAACTCTTCACATGATAGAAGATCTCTACTCTATGATTGTACCCAGGTCCAGTTCTGTTACTATATACATAAAACTAGTTTTATAAATCAGGACGCACCTTCAAAATATCCATTGCTTTATTTGGTTCTGTCTCAGTTCTTTTCCTTGCAGCATCAATCCTTATTTAAAGGAAGAGAAGTGCTGGACAACCAAAACCAAAACCAAAACCAAAACAAATCTTTGCCCTTTAGTTTTCTCATCTGCCAGATAGGGATATCATTACTTAGCGTACAATGGGAGATTAAATGACCTCCACCCAGCAAAAAGGTATAAATCTAAATAAGGTAATATTATGTAAGGTCTTTAGCAAGGGGGTGGCACATAGCAGTCGGTGGAATAATATGAAGGAATTTATATTCTCTTTGTATAATGTGGGAAGATCTACTAAATATATTGTAGCTATAAACAAACTATTCGCAAACCAAATCTAGGAATATATTAAAGGGATTATATACCATGATTAAGTAAGATTTATCCCAGGAATGCAAGGCTGGTTCAACATATGAATATCAGTCAATGCAGTACACCATATTAATAAAGGACAAAACCCACATGATCACTTCAATAGACATAGAGAAAACATTTGACCAAATCCAACACCCTTTCATCATAAAAACACTTGGCAATCAAGAATCAAAGGGAACTTCTTCAACCTTATAAAGGGTATCTATGAAAAAAAAAAAAAAACCCAAAAAACAAAAACACACCTAACAATATGCTAATAGTGGAAGACTGAAGGCTTTCCCCAAAAGTCAAGAGTAAGACAAGGATTTCTGCTCTCTCTACTTTTACCTAGCATTGTATTAGAGATTCTAGCCAGGACAATCAGGCAAGAAAAAGAAATAAAAAGCATTGAAATTATAAAGGAAGAAGTAAAACTATCTCTACTTGTAGAAGACATGATCTTTTATACACAAAATTCTAAGGAATGCATACACACGATTAGATAAATTAATCATAAAAGAATTCAGCAAAAGTTGCAGGAGATACAATCAATATGCAAAAATCAGTTGTATTTCTATATATAGTAATGAATAAGCCAAAGAGTAAATAAATAAAATTCAATTAAGAAAAGAGCTCCATTAATGAGAGCATCAAAAAGAATAAAATTATCAGGAATAAATGTTGAAAGGGAAGTACAAGATTCATACAATGAAAACTACAAAACATTACTGAAAGATATTAAACTCAAAACAAATGGAAATACAACCATGTCCATAGATTGCAGACTTACTAGACATCAATAATCTTCAAATTAATCTGTAGATTAATGCATTCTATATCAAAATTCCAGCTTTGCAGAAATTAAAAAAACCAATCCTAGCATCCATAAGGAAATTCAAGAGACCCAGAATAGACAAAAATCTTGGAAAAAACAAAGTTGGGAGGACTTACACTCTCCTCTTACAGTTTCCAACATTACTAAGCAAACATACTATAAAAGTGAATAATAAAAACAGTGTGGTATTGGTATGAGGACAGATAATGCATCACTGGGATTCACTGGATCAATAGAATAGAACTGAGAATCCAAAAATAAACCCATAATTCTATCATGAATTGATTTTCAACAAGTATGTCAAGAAAATTCAATGGGGAAACATTTCCAACAAATGGTGCTGGGAAAAGCAGATGTCCACATGTATAGGAACACAGCATATAAAAACTAATGCAAAATGGTCTAAAACCCCAAGTTTTTAATGATTTTTATTATCTATTAATACCATTGCTAACAAAAACAGATATGTGATTCAAATTTTAAAAAGAGGGGCAGCTTCAGAAATAAAAGGAATATATAATCCATAAACTGAACAAGCCAAACGAATAATTGAAAATTAGTTCTACATAAACTTAATGAAAAAGCCCCCAAAACTCAATAGATAAATTTGTAAGTAAAAAGTGTGAAATTATATCAGATTATTCTTGCCTAACAACATGTTCTTCTAGATTAGTAACTTGAGAGAAGAAACACATTATCCACAAAAGACACAATTTTTCCAATTATAATTTGTATCATTAAACTATTATGTTATACACATTTGGGGTTGTTTTCCTCTTTTGCAAATTGCTTTTCAGGAGTCCAAAATCTAAATGTATTTTTTGCATTTCTCAGGATTTTCAAACCCCAAATTGAAGAGATAAAACTATAAAACTCTTAGAGGAAAACACAGGTCATATAAATACTTGTGACTTTGAATAAGAAAAAATAGAAAAAATAAAGTGGACTTAATCAAAATTAAAAACTTTGTCTTTTAAAAAAAGTGTCAAAAAACCCAACAACAATGTCAAACATGAAAAGACACACACACAAAAAAGTGGAAAACAACTCACTGAATGGGAGAAAATATTAGCAATTCATATCTCTGGTAAGGAACTTATACCTACAACATAAAAAGAACTCTAACAACAACCGAAAGACCCAATTAAGTCAACTCAATTAACCCAATTAAAAAATGGGAAAAATTTTAATAGACATTTCTCCAAAGAAGGTATACAAATAGTCAATAAATACATTAAAAGATGATCAGCATCATTTATCAGTAGGTAAATGCAAATCAAAACCACACACATTAGGGAGGCCTGATGGCTCAGTCAGTTAAGTGACCTACTCCTGATTTCAGCTCAGGTCATGATCTCAGGGTTGTGAGATGGAGCCCTGCATAACGCTATGTGCTCAGTGAGGAGTCTGCTTGAGATTCTCTTTCTCCCTCTGCTCCTCCCTTCCCTGCTCTCTTTCTCTCAAATAAATAAATAAATTTCAAACACACACACATACACAGCCATTAAGCAAAAACCACAAAAAAAAAAACCCAAAAAGATAGGGGTGTGCCTGGGTGGCTCAGTGGATTAAACAGCTGCCTTCAGCTCAGGTTGTGATCTCTAGATTCTGGGATCAAGCCACAGTTTGGGCTCCCTGCTCAGCAGAGAGTCTGCTTTTCTCTCTCCCTCTGCCTCTCCCCAGTGCTTGTGCTCGCTCTCTCTCGTGTTCTCTCTCTGTCTCTCTTTCAAATGAATAAATAAAATCTTTAAAAAATAAAAATAATTTTTAAAAAGTTTTAAAAAAGTGTTGTTGACAATGTAGAGAAAGTGAAATCATCATACAATCCTTGTGGGAATGTAAAATGGTACAGCCACTTTGGAAAACTGTTTGGCAGTTCCTCAAAAAGTTAAACACTGCCTTACTACATGATGCAGCAGTTCCACTTATGGGTATATACCTAAAAGACCTAAAACATGTATTAATGCAAAACTTGCACATAAATGCTCATAGCAACATTATTCATAATAGCACAGAAGTGTTAAAAAACCCAAATGTCCATGAACTGATAAATGGATAAATAAAATATGTAAATCAACACAATATTGTATAAAAAGGAAAAAATGAATAAAATCCATAAAAAGGAACCAAGTACTAACATTCTACAATGTAGATAAACCTTGAGAATACTATGTTAAGTGAAAGAAGCTGTATAACAAAGGATTAATATATAATTCCACATATAAGAAATGTCTAGAATAGGCAAATCCACACAGACAAAAAGTAGATTAGCCTGGAGCTGGGGAAAGGGGATTTAGGTATGGGGTTTCTTTCTGGAATGACGAAGATGTTCTGGAATTAAATAGTGATGATGGTTGCACAACCTTGGAAATATACTAAAACCAGTGAACTGTATACTTTAAAAAGGTGGATTTTAATGCAAATTACATCTTAATTTTTTTTTAAGAAAGCCCCAGGTACATATTATATCAATCTCTTGCTCCCTACTCTGACTCACATCTGGAAATTATCTAAACTCACCACTGGCCACAGCATAATCTGTTTCATTCCCAAGTGGAGTAAATACTAGAATTGCTTATAGCTCATTACATTGTATACCTATTACTTCTGATTGTCGATACTCGAAAACCTCTTTTCTGACCTATGCCCAAAGTCCTTCCCCTCAGCTTCTTCCCCTTCAGAGATGAAATTTCTGACTCTAATAGCACAATTATTCTGTTTTCTGAGTCAAGAAGAAGGAAAAAAAAAACAGATTTTCAATTCAGACAAACATTCAAATCCTCACTTACCACCTTCTAGCTGTAAGCAACTTTGGGGAAGTTACTTAACCATCTGCTTATATGTAAAATGGCAATAACACCTCTTTGTAAGTGTAAGAATTCAAAGAGAAAATGTATGTATAGTGCCGGGTCATTGTAACTTTTCAATGTCACTTCACTCCTTCTCAGTTTTATAAAATGGATGAAACTGACACTGGCCCCAACTGGGCAGATAATATGCCCCAATGTAAAACCTGTCCTTAACCAGTATAGAACTCATGGGATCTAGGGACATTTCAAGGGTACAGATGATAAAAAGGGGGCAAATAAGTGGGACATCTTTATATGTGTTTAATCTGGAACCTGATTCCCAACCTAATGCAAGTCACAGGCTCATTACATCATGCTCTGGGCCTCTCTATAGGCAGGGAGATGGGTGTTAGAAGAATGAAAAGGCACACAGCTCCAATAACCACAAATGCAATGCATTACAAATAAACATATGTTTATGTGACAGAGACAGTGACAGAATTGAAGAGATCTGCTATGGAGAAGAGCTAGGAAGAACCATGAGCCACAAGGCTGACTTTAAGTTTTTAACAAAGTAGGTAAAATTATAATCTTGCCATTTCTACCTGTGATGTCAAGTTTTAATGGTAAGGACACCACTGAATTTATTACAGTGTGGAGACTTGCTGCCCAACAACAGAGCCTCTTCCACTCCCCTACCCTTTTGTTTCACACAAGCATTACACATATATCCAATACTCTAAGCTAAGAAGAATTTGTATCACCAAGGCTCTCTCTAATCAAAATCACTTCTAAGTGTATGGGCCTCACAACTGCCATAGCTACCATCCAAACACGCTGTGAGGATCAAGGGTGCAGAGTCTAGAGGAACCCAAAATTCATTAAGTAGCACTAATTCAAATGATATTTATAATTCTTCATTAGTCCTCATCACTATAACTGTAATGTTCGAGTCCCCTTACAAAGGAGCCCATTGACTTCTCAACTCATATCATCTGACATTCCTTTCTTCCTGTTTTCATTACACACAATATCCAAAGGAAGAACACAGTATTTCCAAAACAATAGTATCTTTTCATGCCTTCCTGCCTCATTCCACCACCTGAAATGCCTTATCCTGCCCAATCTCCTAATCTACCCAGTGAATTTCTATTCTTCCTGTAACTCGAGGTCAGATGCCTTCTCTTTGATTAATCTTTCCCAATCTCCCAACCTAGACAAAATTAATTATACTTCCTCCATTCCCTCATGGTGATCAGAGGATAGCATGAAGGCCTTGCATACACCAAGAAAATGTTAATGGTGAGGGGTGCCTGAGTGTCTCAGTCGGTTAAGCATCAGCCGAACCTGAGTTCTGCTCAGGTCATGATCTCAGGATCCTGGGATCAAGTCCTGAATCAGGCTCCATCCTTAGTGGAGGGTCTGCTTGAGATTCTCTCTCTCCCTCTGCCCCTCCCCCCTGCTCTCTCTCTCTCTCAAATAAATAAATCTTTAAAAAAGAAAAAGAAAATGTTAAAGGTGAAATTTTTCTCATCCTAGTTGTGCCATTCATAATCTTTCACAAAGTAATACTTTCACTTTTAAGATATCTTCTAAATCTAGTGGATTTCAAGCATATATTTGTTTACATAATCCTTTGCTTTAACTTCCTCTCAGGAGGAAGCTCAATACATACACAACAAATAAAACCAGAGTGCTCTGGTTGTAATAATATACCGAGGGTCCAAAGTATCTCCTACTTGGGTCTTCCCACAGTAGGCCCTGAGGATGGTCCATGGAACCACTAACTCCAATCCAACCCCCTCTTTTTATAAATTATAAAACTTTAATCAAGAGAAGGGAAATGTGGTATTTAAGAACATATAACAATTTAGTATTAGGGCCAGGACCCAGGTCTCTTGCCTTCTACCGTTATTACATGTCACTCTTGGGGCGCCTGGGTGGCTCAGTTGGTTAAGCGACTGCCTTCGGCTCAGGTCATGATCCCAGAGACCCGGGATCGAGCCCCACATCGGGCTGCCTGCTTGGCGGGAAGCCTGCTTCTCCCTCTCTCACTCCCCCTGCTTGTGTTCCCTCTCTCGCTATGTCTCTCTCTGTCAAATAAATAAAAATAAAATCTTAAAAAAAAAAAAAAAAAGATTTTACATGTCACTCTTGATGATAAAAAGCTACATGAAGAAAACTGGTACGAGAGAGAAATAAGAGGCTTAGCTAGCCTTAAAAATGCTATGGGGGCTTCTTACATCAGCCTGCCAGCTGGAGCAGAGGATATGCTAGTATATCTACCCTGAGACAGTCTTAATGACTGGCTGTTAAGAGATTCATTGGGGAACCAGAAAGGGCCTACGGGACTCGGGGTGGAGAGTGGGGAAGAGGGGGTTGCCTGGTTAAGAGGCTGTTGTTTGCAAGGCCAGCTAAATACGAAGTCTCAGAATGAAGCCACCTATATATATATATATATATTTTATTGTTACTAAAGTTTTTTTTTTCCAGTGTTTCAAGATTCATTCCCCATTCCCCACACCCAGTGCTCCACGCTTTAGGTGTCCCCAGTACCCACCACCAGGCTCTCCCATCCCTCCACCCCCCTCCCTCCAAGTCCCTCAGTTTGTTTCTGTGTCCAAAGTCTCTGTTGTTTCGTTTCCCTCCCTGGATTACCCTACTTTCCATTTCCTTTCCTTCCCCCACTGTCCTCCAGGTTACCCCTCATGCACCACAAGTAAGTGAAACCATGCGATACTTGACTTTCTCTTCTCGAAGCTACCTATATTATGGGCTTTCTGGGTCTTCAAAAAGAGCCCCATTGGGGTGCCTGGGTGGCTCAGAGGTTTAAGCCTCTGCCTTCAGCTCAAGTCATGGTCTCAGAGTCCTTGGATCAAGCTCCATATCAGGCTCTCTGCTCGGCAGGGACTCTGCTTCCCCCTCTCTCTCTTCCTGCCTCTCTGCCTACCTGTGATCTCTCTGTGTGTGTGTGTGTGTGTGTGTGTGTCAAATAAATAAATAAAATCTTAAAAAAAAAAAGAGCCCCCTACCATAAATAAATAAATAAATAAATAAATAAATAAACAAATAAATAGTGAAAAGCTCCTCACTGACAAAATGTGGTTTCTATGTGATGTGACCAGTTTGGATTCAAGCTCTAGGTTGGATTCTTGTTGGCGTATGAGCTGCCTGCTAACTTGTGATTATAGGTTTTATGGCTTGTAAAATCAATGCAATAACACTGATTTCGCATGAGAATTATCTTGATTAAACAAGACAATGTAAGTAAAAGCACTTAGGCAGTACCTGGTATATAGCAGCCATTCAATAACCAGTAGTCCTCTTCTCCCCCTATGTTAGATAGAGCCCTTTCTGTTCAAGTTTCTTAAAAAATAAAAGCTTTTGATATTTAAAATACAGCAATACTGAGTAATCATACAACTCATTACGAACTGAAAGTCAAGTCCACCCCCACCCCAAAATCCGTATGTTGAAGCCCTAATCCCCAGTGTGATGGTATTTAGAGGTAGGGCCTTTGGGAAGTAATTAGATTTTTAAATGTGGTTATAAGGGTAGAGCCCCCATAATGGGATTTATACCCTTTTAAGGGTTTGAAGAGTCCAGCGCTCTCTCTCCACCATGTAAGGATATAGTAAGAAGGCAGCATATACAAACCAAGAAGGCATTCACAAGAACCTGATTACGCCCTTACCCAGTAAATTCCACTCCTTGGTAGGAAACAAGAGCCTATATTCACCAAAAGACATATACAAAAATCGTTCACAGTAGCATTTTCCATAACATCCTCAACCTGGAAAAACTTAAGTACCTATAAACAGCAGAATAGATAAATTATGATGTATTCAAACCATGGAGTATAAGTGAGCAATGAAAAAGAATGAAGTAATGCTCCATATAAGAACATAGTATCAAAAGAAGTTAGGCCCAAAACTGTTTATACTGAATGATTCCATTTATATAAGCTCAAGTCCGGCAAAATTAACATATAGTAAAGGAAGTCAAAATAGTGGTTACCTGTTGGGGGAGGAGAAGTCATGACTGAGGGGGTACCACAGAAGCTTAGCAGGTATTGGTTATATTGTATATCTTGACTTGGGTTATACTTTGTACTTTGCAAAAACTCTTTGGGCTATATACTTTTACACTTCAATGTTTAAAAATGTTTCAGGGAAAACAAACCTCTAGGTGAGATAACAAACTGAAGGTCATAAGGTCCCAGAGCTCCTTTATCCTAGGACTATACTCTCTGACTTCCTTGTATCCACTCCTTCACTGCTATGGTCCCATTATTACAAGCCTCCAGGATCTCAGAGACGAATGACCAAAACATGCTCCTCAAGTTTCCAGGCTGACACAAGTTCTTCCTCTTGCCAATTTTCAACATTGTCTCCAGATAAACCTCCCTAAGGAAGGCACTGATCATAATCCAATCACTCCCTTGGTCCAAAATCTTCACTATTTGAACTGTAAGATAACTCATTATTTGCAAAAGTGATAAAAAGCTAGCAAAGTCGATTCACTTCCCAAAGTTAGCCCCCTCCCATCCTCCATTCTTTCTCACTATTTCCCTGGCGGAAAGTAGTACTTTAGAAAGTTCTGTTTCATGGTGCCTGGGTGGCTTAGTTGTTAAGAGTCTGTCTTCAGCTCAGGTCATGGTCCCAGCATCCTGGGACTGAGGCCCAAATCTGACTCCCTGAGCGGGGAGAGCCTGCTTCTCCTTCTCTAGCTCCCCCATGCTTGAGTTCCCTCTCTCACTATCTCTCTCTGTCATAAACAAATAAAATCTTAAAAAAAGTTTTATTTCATCTTCAAATGATAAATATTGACAGCAAAATATAAAGAATAAATCTAGCTCCTGGGAAAAAAATAAAAGTAACTTTATCTCCCTATTCTTGGTTTCTTACATGAGATAGTGATGATAACAATTATTTCTTTTCACATAGCACTTTCATAACCTACTATATTTCAATGAAGTCTCACGATAACCTTAGAAAGCAGGCATTCTCCTTGACATTTATGCATAATGACACCAAGGCTCAGGTGAACACTAAGAATACTTTCCAATTCTAATACTCTTGGGATTCTCTGCAATAGATGTGATTTATTTCTGACAACTTCCTACTATTCTTCTAAGCATCTCTCTCACCCTGTCTCCATTCCTCCACTACCAGGTGTCTATTCTATATTCTATCCCTACAGAGCATTGCTCTCATAATGTGGTTATAATCTCCAATTATGCTGCCTGAGATCATCAAAGTCATCCTCCTATAGGTATTAATAAATTACCAGAGGCCTCCAATATTAGAAAATCTTTAAGACCTAAAGAACAAATCTAAAGTGTGAAAGTTTAGGCAATTTAAGAAGAGGTAAGAATAATATTTAGAGAAGGAGTTTATCCACTACCCCCAAGAAATTCAGATCCCTGCAACAATTTTTTGAGGCCTACTATCAGTCAGTGTGCTAAAAGCTAAGGCAAAAAATGAAACATGGCCATTGCTCTGAAAGAACTCACAGTCTAGTGTAGACTCCGCAGGTATCAGTCCTACATGTAGTACTGACTTTATTATTTTTTTAAAGATTTTATTTATTTATTAGAGAGAGAAAGAGAGAGGGAGAGAGAGAGACAGAGCACCAGAGCACAAGCAGGGGGAGCAGTAGGCACAGGGAGAAGCAGGCTCCTCGCTGAGCAAGGAGCCTACTATGGGGCTCTATCCCAGGACCCTGGGATCATGACCAGAGCAAAAGCAGATGCTTAACTGACTGAGTCATCCAGGCATCCCTGTAGCACTGACCTTAGCTCAAAGAATCTAACTCTTGGCTCCACAATCACAGAAGTTTTTTGCTAAGTTAGGTCAAATACCCAAAAAGATATTGTAGCCACTGTTATCCATTCCTCTTCATTAACAATGAATGTCCCATTCAGAATCAAACCACCAAGTAAGCAAATCAACAAGTCAACTGCTAGAAGTCCAGAGCAATCATTTCACATATTTATAAACAAATATTAGGGAAAACATTCAACCTTACCTGTACTCATAGAAATGTATATTAAAACACTCAAATACAGCTTTTATACCTATTAACACTTAAAAAATAATGTGCTGAAAAGTGATATAAAAATGGTTGATGGACTAAAAACTGGAAAAACTTTTTATAGGAAGCAGTATAACTTCTATCAAAGCTACATATAATTTTGGGGGCACCTGGGTGGCTCAGTTGGTTAAGCGACTGCCTTTGGCTCAGGTCATGATCCCGGAGACCCGGGATCGAGCCCCACATCAGGCTCCCTGCTCAGCAGGAAGCCTGCTTCTCTCTCTCTCTCTCACTCCCTCTGCTTGTGTTCCTTCTCTGGCTGTGTTTCTCTGTCAAATAAATAAAATCTTAAAAAAAAAAAAAAGCTACATATAATTTTTGATCAAACAGTTCCTTCCCTGAAAATTGAGAATGCCTATACCCTTACTATGTAATAATCATGAAAAACATAAGTCAACACAGTTCTCTAATAGAAATATAATTGGATAAATCATGGTACAACAGCTATGAAAAAATATATAAATAACATATGAAAATTATTTATAAGCAGAAAAAATATTAAATTATAACTAGACAACAATCAACAATTTGCATATGGACAAATATTAGAAGAGAATATGGAAAAATATGGGGCACCTGGGTGGCTCAGTTGGTTAAGCGACTGCCTTCGGCACAGGTCATGGTCCCGGAGACCCGGGATCGAGTCCCACATCGGGCTCCCTGCTCAGCATGAAGCCTGCTTCTCCCTCTCTCACTCCCCCTGCTTGTGTTCCCTCTCTGGCTGTGTTTCTCTCTGTCAAATAAATAAAATCTTTAAAAAAAAAAAAAAAAAAAAGAATATGGAAAAATATGAAAGCAGCTGCTCTATTATTACGGTGATACTATAAGAGAAATATGTTTTCTTTAAAACTTTATTTAATCATGTTGATATAACAATAAATCTCACTTTACTACACTGCTTGTTTTATTGACTATCTTCCCCCAAAAACTATAAGCTTAGCAAAGACGGGTCAACATCTCTTGTGCTCAGTATTTTAGCACCAGTTCCTACAGACTAATTCATGAAAGAATGAATGCAATACATGAGAAACCTCACAATAATGTTCTCAAGAGGGGAGGAGAAGTAGACTGCTAGAAGTAAACAAAAGACTGATTTCTGTGTGCTTTTTTTTTTTTTAAGCTCTAAATATGGAAAAAAACAAACCAACCATTAAAAAATCTCTGGGAAGTCTTTATTTCAAGGCCACTGCCAAAATCCTCCTAACGGGTCTGGAGAAAGACACAGGATGCTGGGAAGTAGACAGAGCAGCAAGGTATTCCCAGGATCTGGGGGAACACATGAAAACAGAAGGGACAGGAGTTTCATATCCTTTCCTACTCCCAAATTCACTGTCATTTGACTCTCAGAACCTTGCACATAATTAAAGCTGGAATTAAGGGGTGGGATGTAGCAAAAGGGACAGGCTATGTGAAAAAAAATAAGGCAGGAAAAAACAGATCAGCAGGGAACAGTCTTTTTGGAAGGAACTTAAATCTGATACCACCCTAAACTTTGGCTGAGAAATAAATTCCAAGGTACAAACAAAAATAAGAAGTTTTAAGGAATTGAGCTCTGGAGAGAAAATCCCCTTTCTTGACAACTTAAAATCAGTCTGAAATATACCAAAGACACCAGAAGGATTCTAAGTCATAAAAATATTATAAGCATTAACAAAAACACATAGGGAAAGAGCTAATCTTTAAGTTATTTTTCAACCAACCTACGCAGCACCTGTCACAGACCATACAGGCTCTTTCCAGCTTAAGCAATTTTTTTATCCATCTTTAGTGCTTTCAGGCAAAAGCGTAATTGACTAATGCAGAGCTCAGAAAGAACTTTAGCTGCATAGAGAAAAGGGGTACTGAGTAAGGAGAAAAGAGCATAAAGAAGAATCCAGATTTTAGATGCAGTTCTACCTACTTCATGTTGTAACTATAGGTGAATCACAGCCTACCTGAGCCTTAGCTTCCTAATCAAAACAGAAAGCTATACCAACTTACAAGGTTAAGATGACAATTAAGTGAGGAGACACATGCAAGTCAAAGTATATAATAAATTATAAAATTTTACTTAAATGTATGACCTTATTACAGAATCCTAAATGCTATAATTTCTTTCCAGGGTCAAAGTTGAGTGCATTTTTTTCAACCAAATATGAATGCATAAGCTATCTGAAAGCTACAGGAAAATCAGTCTTATCCCACTTTACCAAGTTAACTCACAGTACATTCTTTCAAAGAATAGACTCTTCATATGGACAAGTGGCAATAAAGAAAGATTGTCTTCCCCACCCCACCCTCATCTTAGTGATGAAATTCCACTATTCATTAGGTAGGATTAAAGAAGATTTTCTGTTTTCCAGCTCCTTTTATGAAAAGGCAAAAACCTATTAAAAGTTATTGCCAATAACCATTAACAACTCCTAGCTAAGCAAAGATTAAGTTAGTCTGCTGAAAATTTATTAAAGGCCAGGAAATAGGGATGCCTATAATTCCCAAGAACCTCCTGACTTCAAGGAGGTTCCAACCACCAATGTCTCCAACCATCAAAAATTTCCCAGTTCCCACATTTCAGCACCAAAACATCTTCCAGACTAGTTTCTGCAATAAAAAATAAGATCTCATGTCCCAGTTTTATTTCAGAAAATATGTTCACCTCTGGAATGGGACCTAGGTCACTCATAGGACATGTGTCCATGGACACAAAATAAAAGGCATCAAAAAGGAGAGAAGGCACAGAAAAGTGGGGGGAAAAATTCACCATCTCCACAGTTCTGATTATAATCAACAGTCCCTATTCTAAGAAAAATATATTTGCTCCCCTAAATTCCTACTTCTCATAACTGTAAAAACTGCCCATGACAATACTTAAGAGGAAATTAAGTGGAAAACTCTTCTTCATATCAACTCTCAATCTCACCTGTTGCAATAGTTTCAATCTATATATATTTAAATCTGTGTGGTACAGTTTGCAATTTGACCTCACCACAATCCTATGAAGAAAGAAGGGCAGGTATTACTACTACAATTTTAAGGATGAGGACACTGAGATTCAGAAACTTACTATGCCTAAATTCACCCAGGCCATCTAATTCCAAATCTATGCTTTTTCAGAACACCATGATGCTTCCTGAGGTATTTCGGCTCCATTCTTCCCAAACAATACCAATCTCAACCTTCCTGTCATCACTTTCCATGGCAATGTTCACTGGCTTTCTGTGTCAGAACCCAGCAGTTTCTGCAAGAGAAACTCGAGGTAGCATATTAAAGGGAAATCATTTAGCTAAATATAAATTACCATTAGAAACAAAGAAGTTTGTTAAATGGCTAGAAGAACTGATATTCTTGTCCATTTTCCAACTAGATTAGCCATCCACCTAGTTCTATGGCATCTGAAACTCAGTATAGAAAGCTCATAGAAAAATATACAAGCTCCAAAGTCAAAGACCCGAGTTCTAGTCTTGATTCTTCTATCACTTCTTGGCTATGTGAGCTTGAGTAACCTCTCCAACTTAATTCCTTTCTACATAAAATGAGAATAACATTAATTATGCCCCACAAATACTACTGTGTGGAGGATTAAGTGAGATAATGGATGTGACAGCACTCAAAGAATAAAGTTTCTACTAATAAGCCATCCCAAAAACATCTTCCCCAGAGACTGTTTCAAAACACTAGTAACCAGTGTTTTCTAAACTATATGCAACAAACTACTATAACTAAAATGAAAGAATATTCATCTAGGTTTGTCCTATTTTTCAAAATTATTTTTGGTGTCATGGAAATCTGTCTACAAATTATTTTACTTGACTTGAAGTCTTCTATAAATACTCATATGGTAAGCTGTTGTCTTAAAGCTGCTGTGAAAATCTGCTTGTCATGGTGGAACATTTATCGAATATCTCCATGTCCCAGACACTGCATTAGACATATTTAGTTTGATTGATTCTCATAAGAACCCTTTGAGACATATTTTATTTCCTTTCATTTTATTTCATTTCATTGAGGATGAGAAACAGCAAGGTGTTTAGTGGTAAGAAATCTGAAACACTGTTATTTAGTGACTACACAGCAAGTTGATAGAGTATGGACTCAGAGCTGGACTACCTGGGTTCAAACCCTGGATTCATTATGAGCTTTAGTTTCCTCATTTGTAAAATTAAGTACATAATAATAACTTATTTCATAGCCTAGTAAATAAGTTAATAACATCTACTTAGAACAGTGCCTGCCTGTTACATGGTATATCCAATATATTACATATTATCATTTCCCCCACACTGCTTACCCAAACTTCTCTTTTTTCACTACCCTGAAATCTGTATGCTAACTAGCCTAAATCTCCTCTACATACATGTTACTCATTATTGTTGTTATGCTTTTGCTCTTTCAAGTGAAATGCCTCTTTCCTTTCTCACTAATCTAAATCTCACTCAGCCTTCAAAGGCTAGCTCAGATCTGCGCCTTATGTGAAACATTTTCTGATTTCATCAGCCCACAGTAATTTCTTCCTTCTCTGAAAAACTCTTCATAATGTCAAATGATCTAACCTGTAGAAATCACTTGATTTCAGTGGGTGGGAATGCAAGTTGGTACAGCCACTCTGGAAAACAGCATAGAGGTTCCACAAAAAATTAAAAATAGAGTTATCCTATGACCCAGCAATTGCACTACTAGGTATTTACCCCAAAGATACAGATGTAGTGAAAAGAAGGGCCATACACCATTGTTCATAGCAGCAATGTCCAAAATAGCCCAACTGTGGAAGGAGCCGAGAGGCCCTTCAACAGATGAATGGATAAAGAAGATGTGGTCCATATACACAATGGAATATTACTCAGCCATCAGAAAGGACGAATACCCAACTTTTGCATCAATGTGAATGGGACTGGAGGAGATTAAGCTAAGTGAAACAAGTCAAGCAGGAAAAGTCAATTGTCACATGGTTTCACTTATTTGTGGAACGTAAGGAATAGCATGGAGGACATTAGAAGAAGGGGAAAAGGGGGGGGGGAATTGGAGCGGGACACAAACCCTGAGAGATATCGACTCCGGAAACAAACAGAGGGTTTTAGAAGGGAGGGCGTGGGGGGACAGGTGATCCTGGTGATGGGTATTAAGGAGGGCACGGGTTGCATGGAGCACTGAGTGTTATATGCAAACAATGAATTATGGAACGCTACATCAAAAACTAATGATGTACTGTATGGTGACTAACACAACATAGTAAAAGAAAACTAATAAAGAAATGACTTGATTTCCAAGGGCTTCTGAAGGTATATAATTTAACCCAAATACTTAAATTTTGAAATAGAAATTGAAGCTTAAAGAGTTAAGTTGCCTATGGTGACACTAAGTTAATTTGCAGAATAGACACCTAAATCTGGATATTTTAAATGTCTGCAAAGTTCCTTCTACTATACTCTCCTAATTTCTGTCTTCCTTGAGATTCTGCACAACTTCTTAAAGCTGAAAGCATATATTCTATAGGCTTTCATATAATTATCTGATTCTATATTTATCTATAATCATCTGATTCTAAGTATTAGCTGGTCTTGTGGCCTTCATGGCAACTAACACACTAAAGTTAGTGGATATTTGCTGATTGATGAGCACATCAATATTTCACTGATATCCTTTTGTCCAGTAGTTAAAGTGTTAATACTTTAACACTTTGCAACATAGAATGCTCACAATCAGGGAGTGTTGGGGCCAAAGAGGGAAACATATGCATATGTATCCCTACATTTGCTTCACAGGGGTCACCACAGTCCACTGCACACCATCAAATTTGGAGCCCTCTCTGTCATACCAAATGCTGAGACTTGGGGCACAGCACACTCCAGCGTACCCTCCCTGTCCCCATGCCCCCCATCCACCCACCCACAGCTCGCACTCTGGATAATTACTGGAATCCAGAAGCATATAAGAAACAATCTTCAGGGACACCTGAGTGGCTCAGTGGGTTAAAGCCTCTGCCTTCGGCTCAGGTCATGATCTCAGGGTCCT
>PITA01023936.1:0-27181 GCA_004023965.1 Spilogale gracilis
AGCTTGAAGTGATTGTTTGCTCCTATTATTTTCTGAAACCATCAGGCCATGTCACATGACTTGGACTCATAATGCAGGAAATCACCTAAGGCCTTGCTTCTCACAGTGTGATCTGCAGACTAGCAGTATCAGCATCACCTTTGAGTTTGTTCAAAGTGCAAGTTTTGCCATGCACCCCAGGCCTACTGAATCAGTATCTTCAATCTGACAAGATCCCCAAGTGATTCATATACAGATTAAATCTGAGAGGAACTGGTCTAGATTAGATGTTCTCCAAGTGTGATCCTCAACCAGTGGCCTCAGCCTCACCTTTGAGTTTGTAAAAAATAAAAATCCATCAATCCAACCCCAGGCTTACTGTACTTTAACAAGTTCTCCAGGTGGTTCTTACATACATTATAGTTTGAGAAACACTGGCCTAGGTCATTAAATTCTGATTTTGTTTCAAATATTTTCTATGTACCAAGCCCTCCTGCTACCTGCTTCTTTTCACTAATAGAAAGAGAATTCTTCTAACATGATACTTTCTATCCTATAATAGAAAGGAAAAAAACAGTCTATATATTTAGCTGTTCTTAGAAAGCCCTACAATCCCATCAAATATTTAAAACAATTTGGGTGTTGGTTTCCCTAACTGAATTTGTTGTTATTCCAGCATCATTCCTATTATCTCAAAAGGTATCATGAGGTCTCACAATCATATTCACTCATGTTTTCTTTATCATACATGAGCAGGCATATATATGCACACAGCCACAGACCCTCATACACACCACTCAAAAAATGGAGTTATTGAATAGGTAGCATGTAGTCCTATCAATCACATAGTTAGTAGCCCCTTTCCCTTTTCCTCTGGAACAAAAAAGAAGACAAGAAAGAAAACTCAATATCAAAACAAATTGGAAGAAGCAGAACTTCACAATAATGTTAATTTTTAAAAGCCACAACAAAAAAGAATGTTTTAAAGTTACGAACCTCCTAAACAGCACAAATTAACTCAGCTCTCCTGTGGTAATCTTTGGTTTATTGGCAAGAAATTGAAGTGGTCCCATTTTTACCATCAATCTAGTTGAGAGATCACCTCCTCTATGAAGCCTTCCAGTCTCTCTGAGGCAAAATTAAAAGCTCTTCTTTTGACTTCCTATAGAAATGTTGGTGTGTCAATATTATAACTCATACTATACTGTGTTAACTTTGGTGTATTGCTTCATTCAGCAGACTATGGATATTTTAAAGGTTTGGAACTTCATCTTAGTAGTCTCTGACAGCAAGAATAACCATGCTCTTTAGTCAATATTCAGTAAATATCTTTGGCTGAACAAATAAGTAAATAAATGACACTATCATAGTAAACAGAATCTACCCTTTCAAAGCATAAGAGCTCAAACAACAATGAAAACATCAGGAATCAGAAATAATCATAAATCTTGCATTCCTTCTTATATTAACAGTGTTAGAATCCCATTCATTTTGTACCCATGTAGGCCCTGAACAATTTAAATGACTTGCTCAGATTATATAACATGATACTGAAAAATCAGAAAAATTTCTTCTTGGTTTTTCCATTGCCCAACACTGTCACTTGAAAGACCATGAATGAACCTAATTAGATGCTTTCACACTTAAATAATTATGAAAATTATGTTGCATTTCCCCTGAACCATTGCCCTACTTCGTTACATACTTTAGAACTATAAAAAATGTTTTTCATTCTGCATCCTCACTTTTAAGCCTCAAAATTCATACTATTGGAAACAGATTTTCTCCTGTCTGGTTCAGGATATCGTTGAAACATTTCCAGACTTCATTTCACCTTAAAAGTCCTCTTCCTTTTTCAATACCTGTGCTTGACTCCCCTTAATGTTAAAGTGACACACACACACACACACACACACACACACACACACACACACCAGTGAAAGGGCACACAACTTAACACTGCTTGAGAGGATTCCTTTTCCATGCTTTGGTCCCAAACAAGCACATGTGATATTGGGTGACCTTTCTGCTCCAGACTCTTCAGCCAATTTATAGTGGCTTCCTTTTCTTAGATACAGCAAAGAATTCAGGCCTCAGGTTTTTGAAGTGGAGCATCAGAAATTTACCATATGAACAATGAATAATCCCAAAGATCTTTGGGGCCAGAGAAACAACAGTGTTAATAGTACCATATCCTTACCCCCAAATTATCTTCCTCTGCACTTTAGCTTTTCAAATATATTTTTGTTACAGAAGGCTACTCAAGTACCATGTGTGAAGAAATGAAGATAAAAGGGCTACAAAAAGACAAATGTGGTCCCAGTAAAGAAAATAATATAAATAAACTCATCCTTATGAATATAAGCAATCATTAATTTGACTATACACTTATTTTATTTGGTTTCTTAGTGAGAACACTTGTTAAAATTCTCTTGCACAGGTGATAAAATCAGTTCATGAAACACCATACCCGGGACAGGGAAAATGTTTCAGGACAAATGTATACAGAATGTGCTTATTGAGCTAAAAGAAATGAGTGTGTGTGTGTGTGTGTGTGTGTGTGTGTGTGTGTGTGTGTGTGTGTGTGTTCTGGAAACTAAACGCATGATTCTGAACTATTGCAAAGGAAAATATATTATTTCTGTATGTCTTCCCCATCTACATACTACAAAATGACTGCACAGATGTCATTTCAAAGTCATAATAATTTCTTAACTATGCAGAGGGAGATATGAAGAAAAGTGAACATTGAAAGCTGTCTTAAACAGTGCTTTCAAACATTGATTTATAGTAAATTTCTACCAAAACCAGCCTGAAGTATACAGAGATTAATTTTGAATTAAAATACTTTATTCATTCAGGTCATGGCAAAGACAATTCATAAAAATGAGAGATCTAGAACATATAACCCTATACATCTATGATTCCATGAAATGTATTAATGATTATTCAGTTTCTTGCCCAAAATGAAACAAAGTCACTATAATATATCAGGAAAACAAGTTTCTATAACATTGTGAATGACACTGCCATTGTAATACTTGACCTCATTTTGCCTTAAATGCTGTTAATTTATTCTTGCTGGTTTTAAAAATACTGTAAGAAGAAAAAACTTAAAAACAAAATCTTAATGGATAACTATACAGAGCCTTGTGTGCTAAGTTAAATTCAGGTTTAATTTGTGAGCAGAAATCTTTTAATGTGTTTTGGTTAAGGATATGTGATCTGGTCAGAAACGATGAATGGCCTGGGATGGAAGAACCAGTTGTGAGTTTTAAAACTACAACTTAGAGAACTGTAATGTCTTAAATTTATCACTCTCTATGATTTGCAATAGTACCACAATCTAATTAACAGCACACAATTTAATTATTTTGTGAATTCTCAACCCCCTTCTCCAAGAAAATCAGATTTCAGAAGTTCTCACACAGTCAAAACCCTCCAACATGAAATTTATAACCAAAAATTCAGCCCAGAAACACATCTAAATTCTGTTCAAGTAAAATTTCTCTCTCTTAAATGTTCTCACATATCAAATCACTGTATTCATCCCTATGTATTATTTGTTATAAAAATATCAGTGTGCTTTTGGAAAGGTTTTTACTCTTACAAAATTATTGAGATGTCTGTCTGAAAATCAATGGTAGGTTTGGTGACATAATTACTCTAATTCTCAAAAGCCAGGCATTCATAAATGTGGAGCTATGTCTTTTCCTGGTGGTAAAGTTCAGGATTTGCTAATTGGTACAATCAGAGAGCAATAGTTTCAAGGCTGCTGCAGCAGTATGCTTACCTAAATTGATGCACAAGCTAGGTCCATGGCGAGAAGCACTCATTTACCCATAAAAACTGAGAAATTATATTGCCCTGTAATAAACTTGCATAGGCAGTTGTTCATAGATGTGTCTTTGATCCATGCACTAAAAAGCAGAGCCATACAGTGTCTTATTTCTTCACCCTCCAAAGGAAAAGTCAGAAAACAAATCAGAGAAGGGACTCAGGAAACACAAGAGCTGTATCTTCAGCCCACATAAGCTTATTATATGGTTGTATAGTTATAAGAATTATATCAGTAAAGCATCTAAATAGACATTTCACTTGAGAGTAAAGAAATATAGAACCTTATAATAAAAATACAGACTTTGAAAGCCAGTGTTAGCTGTTTCCAAGTTCAAGAAAGAGATTATAAATAGCATGTACTTTTTAACATGCACAGTCTATAGCTTTCAAAAATAATATTATATAGAAGATACATTTATTTAGTTAATGCTTACAGCAGGATAAATATCTGTCATTTTATCTATATTTCTACCCATAAGTAGAAGCTATGGTAACCCCACTTCATTGTATTTGTATTATTAAAGATTTTGTAGGGCTACCATAGCTATATTTACATATGTACAACTAGAGGTGCATGCAAAAAGCAAGTAATCAAGAGCTTCAATTTGGTATCTTAAGAACTGTCCTCTATTCTTATTATCCTGCGATTGTGTTCAGAGCTGAGAATTTAAAATGGGGGAAAAAAACCCTCATATAGCAATCACCATTTTTCCTGTAATCAAGTCCATACTTCTTTTCACATTCTTTCACTGGATTGCTTTTCTCTGTTTATTGTTGTTGCTAAACAAGGTGAGAGTTTAGGCGACATTTTTCGGTGATGATTTCTTTTGCAATAACAAAATCTTAAATGCAGTCTCTCTTTTCCTCTTGCTATATGCTATCAAATTCATCTTTGTATGGAAGGCACAAACTAAAATGAGTAAATTGCCCTTAGTAGGTAGTACTCTTTTCCAGACACTAGGAAGTAAATTGTCAAAGAGTTACACAGGGTTTTAGCTGCATGATTCCCATTGACTTTAATGGGAGTTGCAAGGAAAACACCCCATGCAAAGCTCAGAAAAGCAAGGGTTAGTTTTCTTTATGATCTCCACTGTATTTTGTACCCTCCAGCCTTGAACATTCTCTCTTCATATTTCTCTCTGTTCTCTCCTTTGTGTCTTACCCCTAAAAGGATATAAATCTGAGGTCATTTCATTTAGTCACCTGTGCACATAACTACTCAACATACTCTACCCCTAATGCCATTTCCAAAGTCTCACAGTTAAATATCTCTTTCTCCAACCCCTCAACTTCAAACCATCCAATATCCAGTTCACATGTACTGCTAGAGAAAAATACATTTGTCATGTTTGTAGGATTACTATAATATTAACTGAATATTTTTGAAATTTGTACTGTATTTCAAATGATATCAAAATTGCCTGAATTATATTCTTTCCTATTTCTTAAAAAAATGCCTATTAGTACTGTTCACTTTCACTACTGTTTCCTCTTTAAGTAGTTTTAGTATTTCCCAAAAGTTCCCATAAAGCACAAATTTATAAGCTGCTGGGAAATGCACCAGGCACTGCAAGGCAGTTATCATAGCCACTTCAGTAGCAGTTAGCTAAAGTGTTTCACAGGACAACTAGTGAACAACATAATAGATACCATGATGTTAGATACTTGCAGAATGGGTATAAGTTTCTATCATGTCTGGGGAATGAAGGACACTCTTGTCTGTGTGATAGAGACAGCAATACCACAATTGCCTGATGTCACTCTTATATAATACATTGCAATACACACACACATACACACACACACACACACACACACACACCCCTATGGGATTGTTCTAATTCTCTAGCAAGTTTTGATTGTGGAGAGAGCCAAACTAGACTAGCTTTGAGCTAGATTTTTATGAGTGTTTGATTCTGTATAGAATGCACAAAAGGCCCAATCTTCGTGCCTACCACTTTTTTCATTACTGTGGCATTAATTACAAAGTAAGATGCCAAGTAATTGGCAAGGGGAACACTACTTGCTTATTTATCAGATACCTTTATCCTATGCCCCTGGCTTCTCTCCTTTACTGCACTTTTATAATAGATTACCAGAGTAGCAATGTAAAGAGTAAAGGGTCTCTCCTTTGCACATTTATAACCCAACTTACCTTGAATTCTTTGCCTTACTTCAAATCATGACAGTAAGAAAGGATTTGCACTTAGCGACATATTAATCAACACACAATATACAAACACATAAAGTCTAAAACAAAGCAAAGAGTATGTTCTGCTAAAAGCAAATGGTTTACTACCAAGAAATCTTCCCAGTTCATTCTTGCACCTATGGATTCATTATTTCTACGAAACACTGTGGGAGTGTGCCATAAAATACCAGACAAACAGAGCGAGCATCCTGAAATCTTCTCAACACGCAGGGTACCTCAAAAACATACCAGAACATACTTTTCTCGATTTGTTATCTTATTTGTCCCCCGTTATTACCAATTACTATGTTCTGTCTCTGTGTTGATCATGACAAAAGATATGTTTTTCATAAAATAGCACGTTTGGACATAACGAGAACCTTGGTTCCCATCTTTCCCGTTGCCGAATAGCACGTCTCGTGCTGTACAGGCGCAGTTGGCTGTCCAAGGACCCTGATGCCAAATTGCGGAGGATATTCTTGTCGCAGTGACAAATTGCTTGCTGGTGGGCTGTGCAGAGTGTTGTTCTGGCAGCATCAGAGTTGTCTACGTGTCTGTCACTTGGTGAGCCTGCTTCAATGCTAGGTGTTTTCATCCCCACCCCCAGCCCCTCTCCTTTTTCTTCAGTGCGGTTTTTCAGACTTACCTTTGCTTCCCAGTGAGTGGGGGCTTTAACTTTCACTTGACAATGAGCCTATGGAAATGCCTCCCAAGCTCTCCGTACAGGTATCTGTAGGGTGAGAGGAGGATTTTTTTCACTGTGCCATACTTGTTTTCCATACAAACCTACAGGCTGCCATTACAGCCACCCACATCCCTGTTGGCAACGCACTTATGCAGTGAGCGCATTAATGAATCCAGACAAAACTGCACAGCGTTCCTGACACACAAGAAAATCGTGCATTTTAATGGTATTGCAGGGTAATTTATTTCTTCAGTCTGTAAAATGTTGATGGTCAATGTTATTTGATAACATTTCAGCAAAGAGATTATTTTGTTTTTCATTGGATGCTTGTTTTTGAAACTAAAAAAGATTTCTTTTATAAATGCCTTATATTAAGTATATTTCTTCAGTGAGGATCTGCTTTTTGGGAAAAAAGGCAGAAATGTAAACGAGTAGACAATATTCAGTAAACAAATTAGCTTGTAAACACACTGCAGGCAATCCCAAGTGTCTGTTGACTACCTATGAAGGTATATAATTTAATGCCTCCAGATAATTTGTGGGTAAAGTCTAACCAGTTGACATTTTGAGATAAATAATAAATAATACTCCTATTTCATTACTGAGTTTATAATTAAGTATCAACGTAAAAGCATTTAAAAAAACTAAAGCTACAGGAGATACAGTATTGTGAAATTGTTTTGTAAAACGGAAAAGGATAATGTAATGATGTAGGAGGCCTTTTTTATTCCATGGAATGACAGTAGATTTTTTTTCCATGGAACATATTCTGCAGCACTGGGGTATTATTTAAGACTTGAGGATGTATAAAAGAAGCTAATGGGTTTTTCACAAAGGATAATATACAATGAAATAATTCTAAAAGGAAATGAACAGGCTTTTAATCTTGTGGAAAAAAAAATGTTTGTTTTTACTCTTCTCATATATAACTGTATTTGTTAGTTTTATTGTTAAAACTGCACCCTTGAATCAAGTAGACGATAACTACTTTAATATAGAGATATTAGATAAGATTTATTTTTAAAAAATAGATATAAATGTAGATATACCAAAGATCTCACTGACATTAATTAGAAATAGTAATAATAAAGCTGCAAGTACTAGAACTTAGAGAAAGTCTAAAATATATTTTAAGTTCTAACCCTCAGGACACATAGGTAAAATTTTCAGTGCAAAGTGATATTTAAATTAGCTTGTTTTTATCATGACTGTTGATAGGACTTAACTCAGCCCTCTGCACTGCATGGGTATTTCCAAACTAAATTTACCAAATTATCTTTCCCAGACACTTTTGTGTTTTGTTTTATTCTGTAAAACCTGGCAGCACAAATGTTCTAGCTTTTATCACTTAGAAGCATCCGGTATGAGGCTATTGATCCCAAAATTGCTAGGGTTTTCTCAGAAGACTGCTTGTTGGTTCCGCACTGTTGTCACTGAAGTAGTTAAAGCTTTGTTTGTTTGTTTTGTTCTGAATGGCTCTTAATGGATTAAGCTTTAGGCTTTCACCAAAGCAGTAACTGATTGTAAAAGTAGCAAGGAATAAACTAACCACAGGGTGTACGTGTGTGCGTGTGTATGTGTGTGCTGCCAGAACAGGGTAAATTATGATCTTTAAATTCTAAAGCTAGTAAAAATATGTTAAATATTTCTTACTATATATCTTTAATAAGTCTATCCCATGTAAATGGCTATGAATCAGATTAGCTAAACCCTACAAAGGATTATCTCTATTTAATCAAGTAATTGAATTAAACTATATAATGACCTACAGTTCTTGAGATAGATATGAATTACAATTGCAAGATCGCATTTTACTATGCAATCAACAGGCCATTGTGTTTTGATCCTAGAACAGCTTTTCATTATTTTACCAATAATATTCAAAATGGTGATTCCAGTTATATAAACCTTTAAAGCTATTACCAGAACTTTAAGTAATATACGCTCTTGTCCTCACAATATTATGCTGTGGTTCTGGACTTGTATAATTAGGTTTCAGCTTGACTATGATATTAAGTAGAGAATCAATAACTTGATGAGTAAAGAAACACCCATATTTGGAGAAAGAGATGGAAATGCATGAACTTATATGACTATTTTATACAGTGCCAGCTTCTAAGACAAGGACCTTATTCAAGGTCTTAATACCAGTGCATGGTGACTCAAAAAGCTAAATACCCAACTCATGAAATGAAATTACACTGTACAAATCTTTCAATGGCGGTGAGAGACAAAGCACTACAGATTATGTTCAAGTCACCCCTCCAGTTCTCCAGGAATGGCACTGACTGCCACTCTTGAGTCCTCCCTAGCCATTAGCAAATAGAGGGTGACTCCACCTGGCAGTGCAGGATTACCTGCTCTTGGATTTGCTGGGGAATATTTTCCCCCCCAATGGGCAAATCATGATAATCTAGAAGAAATGGACTAAAATAAAATGGCCTCTGCTTCAGTTTCAAATAACCCAAGATTCATTAGTCAAAGTCTATAAAGATGACAGTCCTTTGGCAAATTTTCAACATGGCTGTTCCAGAGAGATGCAACACTGCATCTGGGCCTCTCTGAATGTCATACTTGGAATATTGCATTTTGGAAGAATACCATCTTTGAAAGAATGAGGATACCTTAAACATGGAACTAAACGCCCTCCATTCTACCTCTAGATTCTCTTAGAGACGAATATTGTATTACACCTATAAGTGCAAGGGAACAGTTTGTTTTACCTCTTAAAACATTAGCTAATTCACTAAATCTCATATATAAAAGAATAGTAAAGAGTTCTTCTCTTTCTCACAAATATCATGCACAAAAGATCTGAAATCTTGGAGGAAGTTTCTAATTCCCATCTCATCCTTGTAATAAAGGCAATGAATTGAACTGAATTGAAAGGCAGGCTATATTAAAGGAAATGCATAAGCTTCAAAATGAGAGTGCATTTATTATATAGAAAGAACCATCGATTCTGCTATAATGCTGGTGTAGTCTTTGTAATTTTCAAAATTCCATTCAAAGTGCTGATATTCTGATGACAGAACTAACTGCCACTGTAACTCCAGAGCCTAGCATTAAGAGAAGGGATTTCAATGAGTGCAGTAAAAAAGAAGGCAATTTTTCCCCCTTGCATGTAATATTCCAAAATTAAGGTAGGCAAAGTGTTATAAAACACCTAGATGAATGCTATTAGTGAACGACTAATTTGTTAATCATGTGACACCCAAAAGCCAAATGTACTTAATATTTATATAAGAAAAGATACCATATTTATAAAAAGCAAGGCTGCTGTGTCATAATCCTTTCTTGAGGACTTGGGACCAAAATAACAAGGGCAGAGGTTATAAAGGAGAGGTGTTTTCCTCCTCCTTTCCTTTAAGATCCTTTCCTCCTCCTTTCCTTTTTAAGATTTGTTTCCTTTAATGACCTAATGTATGTTTATTCCTAATAAAGAGGAAAACAAACAAGCTGTGTCTACAGAGGCCTCTTTTTGGTTGTGCCGATTTTTCTCACCACATTTCCTAATATTCCTTCATGCTACTTTCTCCATTACTGTTTCCTCTTCCCTACTCATACTGCTCTGGTCCACATCATCTCACACTAACCCTCCTGGGGTCGCCTAGTCTTCTCTTGTCACTCCCTTGTCATAGAAGAGGAGGAGTCCTGGGGAATGACATGGCCCAGGACACACCCCTAATCTTCTTCCCTGTTTACACCACCACCTGCAAATGAGGAGGAAACTTTCCAGAGTTTGAATGAAAAGCAGTGGCCTCTCCTATAGACAGGGATGCATGATGCGGAAATAGTATTTGTTAACCAGGCTGAACCATTAAAAAGATCACACACAACAGGGTGGCTTTGAAACTCTAAGGAATTTCGGCCATACCAGGTTAACTAAATGGGAAGCCAATAATCAAGTGAACTTTCCTGACCCCCAGACATCCAAAAACTCAAGTTTATACAGAACTTTAAAGAATTGGATTACGAAGACCTTTTTGTTTTTTAATTTTGTGAGGATGAAAGAGTACTTGAAATAATGGCAAATACTACATTTGAGAGCAGAAACATATTTGCATTTTGTAAATAAGGCAAAAAAATCCAGAACTGATTGTCAATAAGTTGATTTCAACAGTGTTAGGATTTTAGATAGTACATTAGAAAGCTGAAACACAACCTTAAAGTATGCCAAAAAAAAAAAAAAAAAAAGATTCCCCAGGTTTTCATTGCATTCTTAGAGTAGAAGAACATGATTAGAAGACACAGAACGATTGGGTTAAAAACTGGAGGTACAGTCCAAGTCTAATATACTGATAATCCTATACAATATAGTTCCTATAAAAAGAGTATACATAAAGGCAAAAGTTTTATACAATGTACCTGATTTTAGATCATAGAAATGATGTGTACATATAGATTTCAGTAGCTTAAAAAAATAATCCTGTGCAGTAAGAACCTTCTTTTCACTAAACTGAATTGTGCAATATGGCAGGAAGGAATTTCAAAGGAGATATTTATACATGTATTTGAATGTTTACTGCCAGGCTTTGCCTTCTCATTTTATCCTCAGCATTTTGAATGAAGATGCTTACCTACCTCCAAAAGGTTCTAAGGGCTTGCCCCTTTTTATCTATGTGTGCTCAAAATGTTTGAGGTACTAGAAATACATCAGCATTTCCAAATATCTCAGAGGTAATACTACTTTGCATTTGTCAGTATATGGGTGTGTGTATATCATCTATAGAGTGATTGTAATCTGCCATTATGTTTCATTAAGAGAACATTTTATTGCAAATTTTAATAGAGGGTAGACTTTAATTACAATAATCTAAGAAATAGGCAGGCAACAAGATCATATGGATGGATATAGGTATGAATACAGATATACTCTATGTATTGACAGAACTTTAGGAGAAGTGAAGGGGATCAATTTTGGCATGGAATTATTTTCTGCCCTTAGGTGAGTTATCTCTAGGCCTCATTTCCCTTTAGATCAATTGAATATAATAACCGTTATCTCTTTTTTAAGTAATCATGAACCAAAATATCATAGCTTTCCATGGCTAGAAGGGACTTAAACACCACCTTTTAGCAAAAATTGATGGCCAAAATTTCCTCAAGAAGCAGGAAACTGCCAAAGGATATAAGTATCCCTTGAGGGTCTAGGCTCCAAGTTCTGTATTGCTTCAGGGGAGAGTTTCAATCACATCTGTATCCATTAAATGCTTTACTACTTCTACAACAATTCCAGTGGTATCCAGAGCATTCTGAAGTACCAGAGGGGTTTAGCAACATGGCTGTTGATTGACTCATTGTTCGTAAAAGGAAAATTGTATCCAACCCAGGTTTCATTGTTACTAATTCCACTACTTTTTCCTTTAGGGGAGTAATCTCTCACTCTCCTTTTGGGAGACTCCAATCTATTCTAAGATGCTATGCACACGTGCATGGGCACACAGGTGCATGCAAACACATGCAGTCATCTAAGCTCTAATTTCAAAAATAAATGCTGAGTGTTCTCCCAATATGCAACTACTTGACCTCCTACACCCCACCCTCCCACTTTTTTCCATAAGGAATACAAAGAATGAGGAAAACGTACTTTGAAATCAAACCAAAAAAGGTGTTCTGTAGTCCCTTAAAAGAAATCACTATCATAGATGGAAATCAGACTAATGCCAATGAATGATGGTAATGGTCATATGGTTTCCTTTTGCTAGACAATTCTGTTCACACATAAAAACCAACGGGGGAGTTGAAACACAGAGAAACAAGCAGAGCACCATATTCAAAACACCTACTATGTGTCAGGCACCAGGCATAAATTAACCAGAATAAAGAACTGTACAAAGTCTGAGAGCAGATTTTTTTTTATCTATGCCTTCTATATAAATTGCTTTAATCCACTTAAAGTTAAAACATCTCCAATAAAAGGATGCTAGGCATTTTGTACTATTCAATTTTGATAATGTGCTTAGAAAAGAATGCGTGGCACATAGTAGAAACTTAAATATTTGTCGAATGAGTGAATGGTTATACGTACTTTTCAAAGGCAAAATAAATCATCTGCCACTTCTAATGTATTTGGAAAGACATCAATAAATGGCTATTGTAAGGAAGATTGCAGATGCTAGTTAAGATAATTTAACTGTGTAGTAGTTTATTTATTCTACTATAGAATTTTTGTTCAGAACCCCTGGGGAAAACTTTTGTTGTGATTTCTTCTGGGCAGGCAGTCAGCAACTCTCCTCCAGAACAAAATCTCCAACCAAACCCATGTCCTTCCTTCATGTCCCTGCCATTTAACCATCCAGTTGTTAACACATTTTTAAATCTGACAGGTTATTTCACTTCCAAAATGATACTAAGAGTCACACATGTCAGAACTCTACTTGATAAGTTGTGTTCGTTTCAAATGTGGTATATGAGCACTGAATCCTCACTCTTGAAATCCTGCAAAGCGTATCAATAATTATGCCAAATCCATCCAACAGTTGATTGAGGTGTTTTCAGTCTGATAGGAGTGTCAAAAAGGGAACATTAACTTTATTCGGATCTTTGCCTGATATGTTGAATGGGAAAAAAAAAATCCATTCATACATCACAGATTCATTTCCTAATATTGGAAATTAGGAAAAGGTATCTCCGATTCCACACATATTTTCTCTGTGGTTACAGAGATGATTTTGCCACCTGGCACCCTATCCCTCCTTATTATACCCAATTATATCTGTCATATGTAAAAGTTCTAAGAAGGATACAAATTTGTGTAGTTCTCAGTGGTGCTTTACAAAGAAATCACTTTTTAAAACACTTATTCTTAATCTATTTTGAAAAGAGTAATGCTTGTTTAATTATGAAGTTACTTTTTAAAAGGCTATCTACCACAATCTCTCCTGACTTAATCTTACATGTTCCTGCTGTATGAGGAGTAGCAGAGCTCTAGCCTGAAAAAATTCAGCAGTGGGAACTCATTTCTTGGGGTTCCCACATTTATTTGTGACATCCACAGTTTGTAGCTGTATCTGTGTTGGAGCAGACAGAAAAAAACAATGAAGAAAGTAGAAGCAACACAGTTTGTCTTTAAGATGAGGCAACGACACACCAAGGTAGTAACCCAGAAAGACTCAAAATATATTTCTTAATCAAATCAATGTGAACGTCAACTATTAACCAAGTAAAAAAGGATAATTTCTAATAAATAACAGACCAACATTGTAATGGAGAGTATCACTCTATATATTAAGATTCCTAAGGAAAAGTTTAAGAAAGGTTAACCTTAATTTTATTTTTTGATCATAGAGATCTGTGGTAACTATGTTACTGGTTACATATTTTAGATAAATTCATCTTCGGTATCAACATATTTTTTTTCAAATGCTTATTCTTGGCAACACAAGTGAGAACGATTATTTCGTAATTGTATATGTTTCTGCTCTAGAATTCTTCCCCTAGAAAGCTTCCAAAATCCTCTAGCTGTGGGTGACAGTGGCCTGAGGTTAAAATCTAAACATAAATTTGTCATCATCTTTTAATTTCATGGCCTTGAGCTGTTGACCCAAAGAGGTGTTAGGAGTTCTCAAGGGCAGGACTAAATGGAGCAAACACTTGTCTTTGGAGCCCAAGCCCTGACCTTAAAGATGTAAACTGAATTGCCTACTCCCGAGGATATTGTTATAGTCAGGTATGTGAAAATGAGCAATAGGATGTGAAAGAAAGACAGAAAAAAGAGAGAGACATTTGGGGGGAGGACAAGGAAGGTGGGTAAGGAAAAGCATTTTAAAGACTGCTTTGGCATAAGTATTTAGTGTGTATTTTATATTTGTTTCATTTTATTTATTTTTTTCTTTTTTACCATGGTCTGCTTTAAAAAACTGTAAGTTAGGCTTCTGACTTTTAATGAATTGCTGTGAAATTTGGTTACATACATTACTTCAACCCTGCGGGGGGGGGGATGGGGGTGGGGAAAACAATTATAGTTCATTATATGCATCTCAAGTTGTTTATTTCTTAGGATGCACAAGGATAGTTTAAGGACTTGTTTCTGCCAAGAGCCTTCCCCCCCCCAAATAATTTCACAACAGAGTAAAAACACATGGACTTTATATAAAATAAAAATAGAAGTGATATAAGGGTTGTATTTTTATAGCTGTATTTGAGTACATTTCAAATGAATGTTTGTTAAACAGGGGGAAAAATCAGACTGGCATTGTCGTGATTCTAAGCGAATTAGGTGAGGCAGGAACAGGAAGAATCTGAGTAGCTTGCATTTAATTAGCACTTACTGGTACAAAATAAATTAGACAGATTTGTCTTGTTTTATGAGCAAGATCCTGTTTTTCTATTTCATTTTCTTTGTGCTTTTGGTAAGGACGGATCTGGCGCTTTGGATACTAAATAGGCAACTAATTCAATTGGTGCTTTCTCCGAGGGTCTGCTTGCAAACCAGTGCCAGACTCACTGGTCCTTTGTGTACTGCCCGCCCTGCATGTGTCTGGGCTCCCCTGGCCAGTCCGTTTTTTTTGTCTCTGATGGTTAATAAGCTTTGAGCCTAGTAGTCAAATGTGGTGGGAACGGGGACAAGACGAGGGTCCTTAGTGAAGGTGTTTGTTGTTAAATAGAACAATTCAGCTGTCTCTTTAGAAAACTTGACAAAAGGAAATGCTCCCTGCTGAAAATTTTCTTAGCCTGTTGCACAAAAGATGAAGTTTGTTTAAGAAATTGCTGCTAAAGAAAGCGTCAACCCATTAAGGTAATTATATGGAACCTGTGCCGTATAACAGCTTAATTGATGTTAATGTTTGTCTAATTGGTGATTGGGAGAGTGCAAAGGACTAAAGGTCTTCCGAGCACTTTCAGTCACGGCTCTGAAAGGGGCTCTTCTGGTTTTCACAGTTATAACAATGCCTGCGCGTCTTTCTCAGATTACGCCTTGTTTTCAGCCCCTTACAGCATTCTGCTCCACTACTTAAAGCGTAAAATAAGGGTGAAGAGCCATTGTCTAATGCAGCCTTTCTCAAAGAGTGTTTCTGACAGGGATTGTTCTAGGAATCAGGCAGGAGAGAAGGGAGTGTGAGAGGTGAAAGCCACTATCACCCACTTGTGTCACCTCCCCAATGAGCAGCAAGAGCCGCCTAATTGCTGCATCTGTTTTTTTTTTTTTTTTTGCCTCCAAGCCTCCATTCTCTTAAACAAGATCCTTACACCGATGCCACATGTTCCTGTGGAAACTATCAAACAAAACAAAACAAAAAAACACCCAACCTGGCTGACATTTTTAAAAATTGGCATGAAAAGAACCATGAGGAAAACATATATAACAATTAAATGCACGCACAAAAATCTAGGAAATTTATCTTTTTAAAGATTTCACACAATAGTATCTATGGAAGTATTTACAAATATAATTAGATAAGACAATACATGTGTGCTCCTAAACATATATCTGTGAGTTTTCTGTGCAAAGATGCAAGCATGACTATCACACAGATGCTCCTCACGCAGACACAAATGTATAGATTTTGAAAGCTTGCATTTGTTTTCCTGAAAGTCATTTAAATGTATCATTCATCTTTATGGTTTTTTTAAAAAGTCAATTTTAAATATCATTGATCTGGGTTATAAAACTCAAATGCTTAAATATTTTGCATCCCAAGATAAACTGACTGAAGAGCCAAGACTTGTCTTCAAAAAAAAATCCGCTTACAATACTCATTCATACACACACACACACACACACACACACACACACACAATGCATTTAACATCCTCCCATCTCTAAAAGTTATAGTTCTCAAGCTTTTCAATTTTTTATGTTTTACATTCCTATATTTAACAGATTGATATTTTCCTGTTTGTTCTCTTTAAGATTTCTTCTCTACATACAGAGTGTATTCATGTGCTATCCTAATGAGGAAATGACGAGTTTTTATCAACCTTATTAAACATACACCCAGAAGATATCCATTTTAATAAGGGGCCAATTACTAAGTGTGTCTTCAGTTAGAAAGAACTTAGCTTTTACCTTGTTCTTTGGCTCTCCATGTGTCTAATTAATTGAATCTTGAAATCGTTGGACTTTCAGCTTAAGAGAAGACTGAAGAAGGGAACTTAACAACACTGCCTATTCCTTTATGTCTAGAACGGGCTAAAAAAAAAAAAAAAAAAAAAAAAAAAAAAAACACCTGTAATGCTAAAAGACTCAGGCTTTTGT
Source organism: Spilogale gracilis (assembly GCA_004023965.1). Lineage (NCBI taxonomy): Eukaryota > Metazoa > Chordata > Mammalia > Carnivora > Mephitidae > Spilogale > Spilogale gracilis. The sequence goes on from PITA01023936.1 coordinate 16,897, forward strand.
CTGTTTCTAATATTACTTTTCTGCCTAATTGCCATCACTGCCACGTACATTAGGCCCTTTTTCAGCAGGGTTAAAACAGGGCCAGTGATGAATGGAAAACTGATTGTACTGCTGTCAAACTTGAATGTGAGGCTTATTCTAGAGATAGAAGTATGAGGAAAAGGACAGAGAATTGCACTTCATTAAAGCTCTACCAAGCTGATTGGAGTGGAGGAGGTAATTGAGATTTAAAGTGGCATTCCCATCACACTGTCCCTTTTTCAACTTAACAACTGTCATTCAAGCCACATAGGGCAACAATTGGCCAGATTTCCCAGCTCTTCTGAGTAATAAAACAGACACTCACCTTCTGGCTATTCGTTTTACTTACTTTGTTCTAATTTCCAATTCATGTGTCATTAGTGAACGAAGATTGACAAGAAATAGCTTTGACCTCACAGATTTGACCTTCAACCTCAGAGACCCAACTCTAGTCTGAACATAGGTTGGAATATGCTAAGAAACACCTTTCCTTTGCACAAGAATGAATGGCAGTTTTTTCATCATTGTACCACCCCCTGCTTGCCACTACATTTAGACTATGAGACATGTCAACTGCCTGTCACAATTACAATAGACACAGCAAACCAGAATTTTCCCCAAATCCAAGGGGAACTTCCTGAACAAAGAGTAAATTTTATTGCACAGATTTTGGAGACCTCCAATTTGTAGAGCCATAATGAATGCATCCCACAGACAAATAGGTAGTTGTTAATTATCCCAGCAATTTCTTTTTTTAATGTGCTAACAACACAGCATGCTAAGCCTTCATATCCTACACTGTTACCTGATGATCTCATCACATTTGAAAAGATGGTAGTCTGGGAAGAAGGCATTATTATAGCAAGTATGCATGACAATAAGTTACATGACTATAATTCCTTATTTTCATGATTTAATAAAAAGAGAGTATGATATTTTGGAAACAGATGGGTTTGGCTACACCTTCACTGTAGCAATTAAAGTAATTTACCTATAGTATCACTTTAAGATAAACATTATCTTTGTATTTTCCTTGACTTATTATCTGAAAGCTTGTATGTACTAATTTTGTGTCATGAAAGCATGCTGTGGATTAAAAGAAATTGTTGAAGGACAAGACATATGACCCAAATAAGAGCCCTCAACAAATTTAAAAGTAATTTATGCCTTTGCTAGATGGTTTTAAATAAAAATTGGATTCTGGTAATCTATTATGGTTAAAAAACTGTTATGGTTTCCTTCATATTGAGTAACAAACATTTGGATGATACCGGTATTACACGGCTAAATAAACAGAATAATGAAATACCCTACTTTATTGTGGCAACTGTTTGAAAAGTTGACTTTGTTTCCTTCATGATAAAACAATTTGAAAACACTGCCAGGTTACTGCTTTGACTTCATTTTAATGAAATTTGAAATCATTTTCATTTTACCAGCAATAGTCATTCTTTCCTTCTTTTTTTTTTTTAAATCATGGGTATAGGACTATAATGACTTCATTTTAATGGATGTTACAGTCATTTGGTTTTCCCTTTAATATTCTTCTATTATAACATGGATTTGCATAACTCATTGTGCTTCACTGTGTTTTCTGAATTTCTTACTTGTGTTGCTAAAAAAGGAGAATACAATATATTTTCTTACAGGAGGAGGCATTAACTTTCATGAGAAATCACAATTGTTATCACATCATCTGTAAGTACTCTTAAAGCTACTACCTTCAGAGAACATTTAAATAAAACTCAAAGAACTGATTTCTTTTGAAGAAGGTGATTAGCATATAAATACAAAAGAATCATTTCAGAATAGGACCCACTTCCAGAGTATGACATAGTAAGAGTTTACTAATAATTCTAAAAATTTGGGGTATCTATTGTGCATGGGGCATTCTTTATTACACCTGTGTCACAATTATGTATGAAACATGCTTTCAGAATAACAACAGTAACATATTTACCATCCCTTTGCCCTGATGCACATACGCTCCCTGTTACAACAGTGATCTTCAAGCTAAATAGTAAAAAAACTCTTTGTATTTGGGATTTTGCTTCCTCTCGGGTAAATTTTTATTCCTTCCAGATCTGAGAAAGTCTAAACTTACGATTTTTATCTCAGCAGCACGTTTGTGGTCATCAAAAGAAACAAATCTCAGACTGTTGGTAGCTTCTGTAGAGATGTCTTTTATCTTACACCTGTGACAATTACCCTGTGTTAGTGAAGCTAACAAGACTTAGGCCAGAGGTCAAGGGTCAGGGCACTGTCAAGAGGAAGTTATTCTTCAATCCACTAAAACTCTTATCATTTTCATCTAATGTGATATCCACCTGTCAGTCATAGACTATAGGCCATTGTCTTGGCTAAATGCTGCACTTTCTACCTCAAAGACAGCATATTTTATTACTTTTCTTATAATTACCATTTTCTATCATTAAAATTTCATCTTAAAAATAAACACACTGAATAAACATTTTTATACTAGAATAAAAACAACAATATTAAAAATAGGTTTTGGGTATTCATAATTATTTGATTGATACAATGGTCATATGGTGAACTGAGTTAAAAAGTCAACCAAATGAGTGCACCTGGGAGTCTCACTGGGTTAAAAAGCCTCTGCCTTCAGCTCAGGTCATGATCTCAGGGTCCTGGGATCTAGGCCCGTGTCAGGCTCTCTGCTCCACAGGAAGCCGGTTTCCTCCTCTCTCTCTGCCTGCCTCTCTGCCTACTTGTGATCTCTCTCTCTGTCAAATAAATAAATAAAATCTTAAAAAAAAAAAGTCAACCAAATGAATAATTAAATGAGTAGCATTAGAGAAACAGCAAATGACAGAATAGCTCAATGATGTAACATGAGCCTAAGTGAGTGTATGTCTACATGCAGGCAGGCTCTTCCCAATATTACAAACGAACAGAATACCCAGCTAAAATGTTTCTAGAATATAATAAAACACATTCTGAGAAATGTTTTTATAATGGACTTTAGTGGAGTTGGTGTGTATACACAGTAGGTTCTGCTTTTGCTATACATGGATATAATGATATTCCACTTAGAGTGTGGTATAGTGAAAAGCTGTTATCCTAGAAGTAGGATATACAAATTGCAATTCCTTGTCATGAGATAACTTGCAAAGAAAATCTGGTGTCAAAGAGTCTTCCTTAAAAATCAAACAAACAAAAAAAACAACAAAAAAACTACTAGAGATCTCAAAGCATTAAAAGAGTGCAATGTGCTATTTAAGAGTCATAAGGTTAAAAGTGAGTAAGTTGGGTTGTTTAGGTCTTCTCTTCAGCAAGGATACTCAATCACAAAGAAGCTTCATACTATCCTTTGTCTTCAAAGAAAAGTAAATTTCTAGCATTTCTTATGTCTCTTTCCTTCTGGTAAGCCCTATAAAAAATAACATGGTAGGATGGAAAGTTTTTAGAGTGGAACACAGGGACCATACACTTGATTCACGTATGCCTTTGGCTAGTTGACAGCGTGAGTTTTGCTTTCCTTCGCTGTCAAATGGGGAGGGAGAGCTCATTACCCCCAACACTGTGGATTTTAAAAGGCGTAACAGCATTTTTCTGCATCCTTGCTTACAGATACAAACTTCTCCCCTGTCCTCCCTAAAAAGTTTTATCTTAATTCCTAATATGAACATATATATTTCACCTTCATGGCTTTGAACTATTTGAGAACAGAGATGGTGTCTTCATTTTTTCCCCAAGTACTTACGAGAATATCTGTTAAATTAGTGAATAAAGGAATCATTCTTCAGGTGACCATACATCCTGGTATTTGCCTATTTCTTTTGATGTTTAATTATTAATAGGTTCAATTCACTTCTAAAATTACCCAAGTTTGAAAGGCAGATTATATAGTATTCATCATTCCCTTACTGGAAGTAGAAACTACTTATGTGACCAGTATTCTCAAGATCAATTAATGTCCACTCAGTTCTCTTTTCTTTACCAAATAACTTCCATTCTTCTTTTTTATTGTCTGGTTGTTTTAAAGTTTGGAGATTGTTTTTGTGAATAATTGAGGCATAAGTTTGGGCTGCTACACTTACTGTCATCTGATATTTAAATACCCTGCTCCTAAGATAACTTTGGAGTTCCTAACAAGTTTAAGATTATAGGATTTTAATAAATATAGTTTTATCCTTTGATTGGCCTCCCAAATTATATCTAAAGGCTTCACATTTTACTTTTAGGAAACAAGAAGTTCCCAGCTTAGGCATGCAGCAAGCATAAATAAACAGTACATTCAAATAGGATTGGCCTTGTCTGGGGAAACATGAATTCTGTAGAGAAAACACATGTGAGAAGGTGAGGATGAGAAAACGGGTCTTGTTTTATGGTAATAACTGCCATAATAAATGACATCTTCAGATAGGAGGCACATAGCTCAAAAGTTGGCATCTGTGTCTGAGTATACCAATATATAAGAAACATGACCATTTCTGATTCCAGAATCAGAAAACAATCTTGCTAAGAAGCCACATCCAAATTCAACCATCTTTTTGCCAGGCTTGACATGTTCTTCATTATTCATGCATTCTATATCCTGATATACCAAAAGCTCTGAATAAAAGCCTTAATATGAAAACAACACACAAGAACAGAAAACATGTAGTTTTGCAAAACAGAACTTTTAGCTTGTAAGCAACATTTTCAACCTATTTCCATTTGAAATATGGACATTAGTTGTATGTAGGCTGTCTAAGAACCTTTATTACTGTTATTATCCCCTGTACTCAAATGTGACTCAGTCTATCTTTTGAAGTAATAAGTAAGGAAATGTTCTCAGATAATATTCAGAGCAAAAAGCCCATTTGACCGTTAAATGGCTCGAATTCCTTCCATTTTACCTTAGTCTATCACCTTATCTTCTTTCCATCCAATTTTCAGAAAAATAAAGGAAAACATCAGGGGAAACTCAGAGATGAGTCATGAAAATCACTTTTAACCAGCCACCAGTTGAATCACCAAACCATGAAATTGCTCTTGATAGGCATATCACTGGCAAAATTTATGGAGGAATAAGACAGTGGTCTCATAAATTTCAATAATTTCTAATCTTTAAAATAATACATCTTTAACCTATTTCACCTTGAAAATAATACTAGTTGAAAGTAAACACAAGCACTGGATTTTATATGCAAATGATGAATCAGGGACCACTACATCAAAAACTAATGATGTACTGTATGGTGACTAACATAATAAAATAAAATAAAAATGAAAAGTAAACAAAAATAGACAACATGACATTTCCTAGATGTCTCAAGATTTCATATGTTCTTTCAGCATCTCTGTGATCACCTATAATCAAATACGAATCAAGCTGTTTCCAAAAAAGTAGAAAAACTAATTAACAACAAAGGAAGAGGGGGGAAAAAGTATGTTTCTGTGCCTGAGTTTTGTATATTCAAAGAACGAAAACCTGGAATCTTTTCAAAACTTAAGGAACTGAATGATTTTTGTAAAAGGCAAATATATTCTTTGCAATGATCCATAAAGAATGTTCTACTTTACCACCTTAAAGATGTAACAAACCCTCTTCTCTCAATGCCAACAACAATCCGCTCCAAATAGCCTCAATTAAATACATGGAGATCAGCCTCAAAATCAACTCAGCTGAGCATGAAAGTCACAGAAGTAGAAACACAATGGCTTTGAGTATTCACCTCAAGGGCGTTCTTCTAAGTTTGCTGATTCTGATGCTCTGGTTCTCTTTACTTTTTAAGATTTTAGAGATTCTGGTTCAAGATGGTGACTTGGGAAGATCCCGACTTTCCCTCTTTCCATACACACACCCAATCTACAGCTCTATATGGAACAATTTTCTCTGGAAAAAAAATCTAACAACCAGCAGAGCATTGCCTTCACATTGAGCAAACAGGAGGGAAACCACATCAAAGCAAGCTGGGAAGGCTGGTACACAATCTCGCTGTAAACCGACTCACAGCACAGCGACCCAAAATCAGGAAGGCAGGCAAAACCCTGAGCGGCTTCCGGAGGAGCAAAGGGCTAGTATTCCCACACAGGCACCGCAGCGGTTTTTTTTTTTAAGCCTTTACTTATTTTTTTACTTGAGAGAGAGAGAGAGAGTGAGCGAGGAGACAGTGCAAGGACACGATGGGGGAGGGGCGGAAGGAGAGGGAGAGAGTGAGAAGCAGACTCTCTGCTGAACACGGAGCCCCTTGTGGGGCTCTATCCCAGGACCCTGAGATCATGACCTGAGCCAAAGTCAGACACTTAATCGACTGAGCCTCCCAGGCACCCACAGACACCTGAATTTTTAAGACCAGTACCTGAAAGAGGAGCTTCAAAAACCTCTGGCTTTGAAGACTAACTGGGCTTGTGCCCCAGAGGCTCAGGGACTGTGGTGAGCGGCAGGGTGGCTCTTAAAGGGCCCACGCACAGATTCACTGACACCACCCCCTACTCCCCCCCCTGCCCTCAGGGCAGAAACAGCCCTTTATAAAGCACCCATTGTTTATGTGAAAAGAGGCTCATTTACTAATCTTAAAGCTTTGGTTTGAGGAGCAAGGGCACAATGGGAAGCACTCTGGGGCAGGAAGCTGGTGGGCAGGAAGCTGGTGGGCTATCTTTTTGACCTTGCTCTGCCCTTCTAAAGTTGGCGCCATTTTAAAATTTTCTTTTATTTCTTTTTATTTCTTTCCTTTTCCTATCTTTTTTTCTTTTTTGGTGGATACCATCTTTGCCTCCCACCTCTGCCTACTCCAGCTGTGAGTACAATCTTGATGCTCTTCTGCTGACACATTCTAGAGCTCTGGGATGGGGTTGGGGTGGGGAGCTCTACACATATCTGGTGACCCAGTTTTTGCAGCTGTCACCTGGTGAATACCCCTTGATCACCTGACTCTGGAGGTCAGGTGGCCTGCTTTCTTGGACCCCATGAGACTATAATAATCAGACAGTACTTGGCAGACTACCATTCCCAGGGTACTGTCTAGACCTCAGACTGAAACACATTCTGAAAAAAAGGCCTATTTGCTTGCCTAATAGTTTTGGCCTGAGGGTCAGGCTTCTGATTTGGCACACTTATATAGGCCTACAGAAGTAATGGAGGCTAGTGGCTTAGTCTTTGCCCCCTTCCTCTGCCTCACTCCAGATCACCAGTATCTTCCAGAAGGGAGCTTAATACCCTTGTCTGGTGCCCTGATTTTTGCAGCCCTTGCTGCAAAACCTCTACATCACTTGACTCTGATGACTGCTGGGGCTCATGGGTCTCACAGGACTATAATTAATGGAGAAAGTTCTTCAACAGCTACCACCCCTAGGGCACAGCAAAAGAACCAGGCCCAAAGTTCAGTCTTTTATGAAAGAAAACTCAGCTTATCATCATAGCTGCAGCCTGAATTATGCAGGCTTATGAATTAAGACACATCTACGGGCTGACTCTATTCCTTTCCTGAGGCCACAGAGTGTAGGCACCATCTTTGAACGCTCTCTCTGCCATGTTCCTGAGTGCCAGCATCTCTTGGGGGAGCTCTAACATGTCTTTGGTGCTCCAGTTTTTACATTTGGTGTATAGTATTCCCTTATTATTTATTTGATGCCTGCATCAATGGGGACATCATAGTGATGTCCCCATTTCATTCCTGATATTGATAATTGGTGTTGCCTCTTTTTTCTCATAAGATTTATAGACTTACAGGCTAGAGGTTTCAATGTTACCAGTCTTCACAAAGAACCATCTCTTTATTTCATGGATAGTCCCTCTACTGCTTTACTTTCAATTTCATTGGTCCCTGTTCTTCACTATTTTCTTACCTTCTGCGTGCTTTGTATTTTTTTTGGCCTCCTCAGATGAGTCTCTGGCTGGGAGGGTAGGGCTGCTTCATTACTGACACTACAGGGACTAGGGAAAGAGAGTGGGAAGACACCACCCGAGCTGGGAAGGGGGCTGTCACCTCATTACAGCTGGGCAATGCTTTAATTTCAGGTTCTCTAGGTGGTCTCTGCTGATATCATGGGACAGGGATAGAGTCAGGTGGGGGTGGAGGCTGATACTCTTGGGGCGGGGAGGGGGATGAAAGCTTCTGCTCTCTATTCAGCCTTCTTTGATACCACCCAGTGAGAGGTTTGAGGAGACTCATTCCTGCCTTGAGAGGGTAGGCTTCTAGGCTCTTCATTTGGCCTTTGCTGGTGTGAGTACAGGATGGGCCAGATTTTTGTTGTTGTTGTTTGTTTTTATCTGTTTGTTTCTACAGTGTTTCGGTAAAGTAGTTATTTTCCAAAAGTTTTGTTTTGCTAGACTACCCCTTGCCTGTTCTTTGGCCAGAGAAAGCAGGATTTTGTTGAAGCTTTCTGTGTCTGCATTGGCTGGTGTTTCCCAGTTACCAACTTCTTCAGCTCTAAGTCTGGGGAATGTGAAGCAAGAGGAAAACCAGGCCAAGGGTTAACAAGGGTTAACTGAATTCCCTAAGTGGTGTACCTTTTTCTATTCATTTTTCAGAATGTCCTTATGTTTGTTTTATATCTAATTTCCAAGGTTTTTAGTTTTACTCTGGGAATAGTCTAATTTATCTTCCCAAATATAGAAGTCAATATACATTATTTTTATAATTTATAATAATTTTTTAATATATCATATATTATTTTGGTGATAGTCCATTCAGTATACAATAGAAATTCTGTCTCAATGGAAAATGTAGACTGATTTACCTTGGGAGTAATCGGCTAAACACAGATAAACCCATGTTAATAAAAATCACCTTAGAGTCATTTTTATGGTTCTGAAAGCGAAAAAATACACCAGCACACAATTCCAGATCTAAACCACCTATAAACAATGAAATGTTTCAAATCACTGGTTCCCAAAGATTAGAGAAAACAAAATCTTCTAAAGAATTTTAGGAGGTAGAACATGGTTGCCAACCATTGTTGTATTTTATCTCGAGACATATTTCCTATTATTTAGTGAGATTTGGTTTATTTTATTAAGAAGACTATAATTTCTTAATTGTTAAGTGACATCAAGAATGGTTTATATTGGCTAAGCTGTTTAAAAACATATTTCCATGTGTTATTTCCAGCTGGTAAAATTTACCAAATACCTATAGTAATGCCTTAGTGAGTGTAACTGCTTAAATCTAAAAAATACCTAAAGGAAAGGAGAGTAATTATTTTGCACTTAAATAATACAAAGAGTTGTCAGATTTATAAACAAAAACAAAACAAAACATACAGGATACCAGTTAAATTTGAATTTTGGATAAATAACAAACAATTTTTCGTGTAAGCATGCCCCACACAATATTTGAGACACATTTATACAAAACAATTATTTGTTGTTGCTTATCTGAAATTCAAATTTAACTGAGTATCCTATATTTTATCTGACAATCCTGTATTTTAAAATGTCTCCAAAGGCAAAGGAGACAAAGGCGAAAATGAACTTCTGGGACTTCATCAAAATAAAAAGCTTCTGTACAGCAAAGGAAACAATCAACAAAACAAAGAGGCAACCCACAGAATGGGAGAAGATATTTGCAAACGACACTACAGACAAAGGGCTATAAAGAACTACTCAAACACAACACCCAAAAAGAAGATGAACACATCAAAAAATGGGCAAGAGACATGAAGAGGCACTTCTCCGTAGAAGATATACAAACGGCTAGCAGACACATGAAAAAAATGTTCAGCATCACTAGCTATCAGGGAAATTCAAATCAAAACCACACTGAGATACCACCTTACACCAGCCAGAATGGCCAAAATTAACAAGACAGAAAACAACAAGTGTTGGAGAGGCTGTGGAGAAAGCGGAACTCTCTTACACTGTTGGTGGGAATGTAAACTGGTGCAGCCGCTTTGGAAAACAGTGTGGAGATTCCTTAAAAAATTAAAGATAGAGCTACCCTATGACCCTGCAATTGCACTACTGGGCATTTACCCCAAAGATACAGATATAGTGAAAAGAAGGGCCATATGTACGCCAATGTTCATCTCAGCAATGGCCACAATCGCCAAACTGTGGAAAGAACCAAGGTGCCTATCAACAGATGAATGGATAAAGAAGATGTGGTACATGTATACAATGGAATACTATGCCTCCATCAGAAAGGATGAATATCCAACTTTTGTAGCAACATGGACTGGACTGGAAGAGATTATGCTGAGTGAAATAAGCCAAGAAGAGAAAGTCAAGTATCACATGGTTTCACTTACTTGCGGTGCATGAGGGGTAACCTGGAGGACAGTGGAAGAAGGAAAGTAAATGGGAACTAGGGTAATC